>JAHWXV010443902.1:0-10721 GCA_024586415.1 Phrixothrix hirtus
TATAATAGGATGCAATATGTACATCACATTTGATTACATTTACATTTGTATATAATATACTCATATGTAAAGATAATAAAAGCGATTATTATTATTATTAATTATGTCACGAATCATTTTCATATTAGGTATATTTAAAAGTGTATACATAATTTTTATTACTTCTTACAAATTAAAATTAGTTTTCTGCATGCAACTTTTAAACTTGGATCCTTTTTCTTCAGGACAGCGATGTAATGGTTGCACCTAGGCAGCAGGTATGCTCATGATAACCTTAACACCTGCTAAAATGTTATGATATAAATTATTTATTATAATTGTAAATTCATCATCAGAATAAAATTAAATACTGACATCAACATTGTCTTCCTAGAATTTTCTTTTGATGGGCGGTTAAATATTGTTCTATCTTATTTTTTATCACTAAAAAACCGTCAAGAAATATGGAAAAGTAATATTTCCCATGTAGAAAGGGCTGGAAAGAACACTGTATATGATTGGTGAATTCCTAAAAGAACTGATTTTTCACTTTCGGAATCCCACAACAATTAAGAACACAAAAGTGATTTCATATGAAAGCATCTTAAATATCTGATATATCAAAATAAGCACAAAATACATGTAGTTAATCTTGTGTGATACAATTTAGGCTTAAGCAATTACAAATATAGATTTTGTGTGACAAATTTACAATGCTCTTCGTGGTTAGAAAATGGACTTAATATAATTTAAATGAAAAAAAAGTTATAAATTAAAAACATGAAATATATTCAAAAAATACAATGTTTTAATTTTTCAATATAATATTTCAACAGTTACTTAAAATAACAGATTTTATACAAATATGACACTTATTTATTACACATCCTATAATCACATTTTCTTAGAAATTGAATTTAATACTTAACAATAATTTATAGATACTTATTATTCTCACATTTGGTAGTATAGAAAATATAAAAATATGAATAATATTCAATATATATATAGTACATATAAGGCACCAAATTACTTAAGTCACTATGCATTTTAAAATTAATATATTTTATCATAATATAGGATGAATAAGATTAACAATGTTGAATATAATCTCTACTTTTTCATTCAGAATTTAATTCTTCATTAAGATTTTTCTAGCTAATTTTGGGTTAAAGTAAATCGGAACTTATGAAATTTGAATACACAAGTATATATCTATTGACTGTTACTTATTGACATTTTTGAAAAATCATTTATCATTTTTAGAACTTGATGATAAGTTCGGGTTTGCCAGTCATGTCTGTTTTCTGTTTACTAATGAGTTCAGCATCTATATTTAAATCATCCCTTAGACGGTTTTAATACATCTTGAAAAGCTTTCAATAGATCTATTTGCATTTATGTTAATCTATATTTTAATTCTTGTATTTTATTTTAAAGAAAAATAAAATAAAGTTTAATTACATTTTAATTTGTAACAATTAACACTCTTTTAAATATTTTGGAAAAGAAATTAATATTCATTTCAGCAACTAATGTTTAAAACAAATTTATATTTGATATCATGCCTGACTAATACTAAATTAGCTGACACTAACATGGTTATTTCACTGGAACATTTTTCATTAAAATTGATTCCTTGACATTTAGAAATTGGCTGCCAGCCAATGCCTTCACTCTGGGTGGCAAAAATTATAAACATATTAAAATAACACTACCTACTTGTCAAAATCACAGTAATAACAATTGGCTTGTACCAAATGGATGTCTCGGTTGTATAGTTTTTAGATACAGCGGCAAAGGAGAACTTTAAACTAGGATAGATCAGCCTGACAAGTCCTCTGTGCACTTATAAATATTTATAGATGTATCACAAAGTAAACATTTAATATTAAGTAATTGAAGAAGGATTAAAGTATTTCAACGAACTTCATGTTAAATTTACCATTTTGAAAGGAAGGACTATTACGCTAACAATTAATGCAAATAAGAAAGCATATTGAAATATCAAAATTATATACTATAACATATTGCCAATAAATAAAGATGATTTTTAAAACTCTAGTAATTGCCAAACAACAGTTATTAAACAGATATTATTTACAATGACAATCCTGTTCTTTAAATTATTTTCTGTTAATTATACTGAAGGTCATAAAACTAATTTGCATTTACATCGGTAATATTGTCATAAAAAAGTACACAGTTCTTTTCAAAAAACATTTTGGATTCTCTAAAATTTTTTTAAAATAAAATATCTTAATTTCAAATTACAATAGCATGCACTAAAATGAAAATCTCGAGCTTCTAGTAGCAAATTTGCAAATAAAATGAAGAAAATTAAAAAATTGTTTATAAAGTACATATTGTGGTAAATATTATGTATTTTTTAAGTTTTGTAAAACTTTTGCATTTATTTATTATAAATAGTCAATTACATCTTAATAAAATATATAATTTCAATACGCTATTTTATTTGCATTAATTATGAACATAATTAGTTTTTTTCTAATAGTAAATTTAACATGAACTTCATTAAAATTGTTGAATTATTCTTCAATTTACTAACATTTAACTATTATTTTACAGTAAATCATACATGTGCTATGTGTATGATGACTTGAACAGTCACAGCTATGTGCTCTTATGATTAGGTAATTGGAACCGAGGTAACCATTTAATATATGGATCATGCACATAACCAAGGTGTGAGCAGTTATGTCAAAAAGTTATTGAAAAATGTTATACATTATCAACTTTGCACTTCAGTTAAGATAAATATGCTTTATTTCAAATAAACATAAAGTGACAGGAGGATGTTGAGGTCACAGACCTTTATTATATCCTATACTTGAAGCAAAGTATGATTAAAAGACAGGTCTATAATTGAATTATCTAATAAATCAAAAATATACAATGCTGACTTTTTTACACATTAAGAGGCATGCATACCATTGTGAAATCTCTGTTTTAATTTTTCTTAAGACTCAAGTAACATAGAAATATGAAACAAAAACTGAAAGTTTCAGTTTTTATGCTGATTTTAAGTGAGCATTTTGTTTTTAATTTAACTTTTGGTTAATTACTTTTTTAAATTTCTTTTCGACTAAAAAAACTAAATGTTCATGCAAATATAAAATCAAATTTTAAAGATAAACTGACCTCAACTTTTGACAAAACTTAAAATTAATCCACAAAATGAAAATGAAATTCAAATTTTAGTGAAGGATTTGCTAAATTGAGAAGTAACTTTGGATATTATGGCAATTTAATTTCAAAGAGAAACTGTATACCTGGCTTAGGAATTTTAAACAATATTTTGTTGCCTAAAAATATGTATATGTATATATTTAAGAAACATCCTGTATATATCACAATAACATTTCAACACATGCAGTGAGCATCTTAGATTCAATTGTATGCAGCACAAAATCATACAAATAAGTCTATTATTGTTAATTCAGTGTTTGGCACTTCTATTTCAAGAATCAAGAGATTCAATATAAAATAATCTTATTCATCCTATGAAAATTTCAGTTCTTTTGCTCTGATAACTTCTTTAATGAATAAATAAGTAAATTTTACATTAAAATAAAACAAAAACAAAATACTAAATTGGGGAGTAATATAAAAATAATCAAAGTTTTATTTAAACAAACATTAAAAGGTTGTTAGCATGTTCTTTGCCTAAAGTTTTTATTCTGGTCATTAGTGATTTTCATTATTCAATATGTAAGTCCATTTTAACTGACCTGAATGGAACAAGGTACAACCAAATTAACTATTAACTGATCTAATTTAATTTTTAAATCAGACAGATAACAAAAGCTTTTCCATATCAACTGCAAAATGATAGTCAAAGCTCTTTTCTTGGAAAGAAAAGATAGTGACTTGCTGTAGCAGTTGAAAAGTGATTAAATGAAATCAAATGGTCAATCATTTAAAATTAAAAACTTTAACTACAATCATCTCTTTTAATTTTGATCTTTTGACAGGAAATAGAAAAAAACTAGCAAGGCAAATTAGATACAATAAAAACTGTTTGACAGACAATTTGACTCTTTATAAAATAGAAAAATCTCACAATTATACATCGTTATATATTTGATCGCAAAAATTTGGCCGTAAAAAGTACATTTACAAACTACTGTAGTGCTTCTAAATATACCTCCTTTGGTTTTTACTAATATGTCAGTCATGGGTAAGCACTGTCTAAATGACAATGTATCCATTATTTTTCTAAAACCAAATTAACCATCATAGGTGTTGTAAAATTTACAATGTACAATTATTAGTGTGATTTTTGTTCTGTATATAATCTGCAACAAAAAAGTTTACAGTTTTTAGAATATGTAAGAAGTTATTGTAAAAGTTTTATTATCTTAAATATATAATTACTGTATGTTTATGAAGTTTGATAACTTACTATTAGGATTTTTGTATTAACTATGTTTATCCTATTTTACGGCAAGAAAATGATTATCAGATAAGAACTGCAAAGACTTCTTGAGGTGTCATTTGCTGAAAACAATCGAATACAAAATGTTGTTTGAAGAAAGTGACAATGATTTAGGTGAGGAAAATATAGAAAACAATTTCCACAATAGCAATTCTGAAAAATTTTCTTCCGACCCATTGAGCTCAGAACAAAATAAATGTAAGGACCTAGTGAAGAAGAGGTAGGGATAAAATTATATGGTAGAGTAAACATGAATATTGTAAATCTAAAACCAAATAAAAGAATAGGTACCAGATGTCAATGGAATCATTAGACAATCTATAACTTCCAGAATTTTTAAAACAGAAAAATGAAATTTTGCAGTAGTACTGTATTGGAAAAGTGGTCCATTTTTCTTTATTCAACACTTTTTATAGCTTCCGGTTTATCCGTGAGAAATCTGTTTTGAAATTTTGAATGATATCTTTATATTTTTGGATTTTGCAAGTAATTCTGAAAACCCTAGTTTCATTTTTAAAAGTTTCTAAGACTACTGGATTTTTTTTACAACCATTTTTGTTTTCTAGAGTGCCATATAGCACTTAAATCATTTAAATGAATTAAATAAATAAGAAAAAAAAATGAAGTTATTTTCAATTATTTTATTTTCTTCAAAGATAAACATAACTCAGTAGTTTTGATGTACTAGTTTTGTACTCTGAATATTTATTAAAAAGAGATTATGTTACTTGTTGGGTCTGCCAGTTTTATTGTTTAGTTGATCTTCAATATAATTTTTATCATTGTAGTTATTTATGTAAGAATTTTGTTATAAATATTTTTTTTCTATAAATATATACTGACATTTATATACATCTATAAATGCTATATTTATAAGAATGGTTAAAAAATATTGCACTAAATGCAATAAAATTTCAGCTGTGACAATAACAACATTTAGAATTACCACCTTTCATGTTTTAACATAAAATAATGATCAGTGGATTCGCTCACCCTGTTATTTTTTAAATTTTCGCACCATTAGATGAAAAATATTTCACAAGTAAACAATAATGTAGAAAATTTACATTATGTGAAATTAAAATTTTATTAGTATTTTAAGATTGCTGGAAAGAACAGATTAAATTGTAATGATAATACTGCTGCAAAGGCATATGTACTCCCACGGCCCCACATAGTTTATTAAACATATTGTAAGATAAACAAAGAAAAAATAATATTGCATCTAGTGCAGTATTGTTGACCCTTACATACCGTAGTACCTATCTGATGTGGTGTATAAATTATGGCTACGACAAAATTGTGGTTTCGATATAATACTACTTAGAAATTGTATGGTTTCTTTTAACACATTGCTAAGTTTACACTTTATTATATTATTTGATGCAACAAAAATACAACAGTATAAATTTAGAAAATTTTACATATAATAAAAATTGAATACAGTATCAAGTAGTTTTTGTTGCATCTAATTCGCCTTATTAGTGTTAAAGTCAAGGATCAAAACTAAATATCCTGATAATAAACTTGTTGGAAGGGTAAATAATATAGAGAATCACATAAATGTGATTTTATAATATAAACAAAAGAGTTTGTGCACAGAACATGTTAAAGTAATTCTAAAAGATGTATTCAAAAATATTTTGGAATTGTAATTATTTTTAATATTTTGCAATTCCAATTATAAACCTCTATTAAAAAAAATTTATATATTTAAAATATTTTTATAAAAATAATAAGTAATTGATTTAATAATGTGCAAATACCATATATGTATGTTAAATAGCAAGTAGTTAGATTAGAAGAATCTTTTTTTGATCAATTAATTTGTCCTACTATTACTCACAACTATATCAAAAATATTTAAAAAATAACTTGGCAATATTCATTTATATCAAAGAACCAATAAATTAACTATTAAATGGGGTAGCCAGTGCTAATGGCAAATAAAATTCATTGATTTTTCTATGTGCATTTTTGTATAGAGAGACTTGCAACTGTATATATCACACCATTCGTGTTCAAATTTATGTAAATCTGTAGATTTTGACACCTGTGTCTTTGATCTATAGCTCATGTTAAGTGGAGACGAAACATGGAATTTTTAATTCTACCAGGTACAAATTAAAAAATTAATAATAATATATAGTGGTTTTTAAACAAATATATTTTGCCGCTAGTTTTTAATTTTATATATAGTAATTCAAATACTAAAATATGCATGTGCACCACCTATTGGCAAATTGAAGAAATATCCAGAAACCAAAACAAGTTGACCTTAATTTTTATAAATTTGCAAGTTGAAGGTATCGCTTTGTAAATGGTTAAATTCTTTTGTTACTATTACAATATGCATTTTTTAAATAGTGAAACTTCACAATCATTTAAATTTTGTTATTCCAAGAGAAACATGTCCAAATCATATTGCTAAAATCACTAGGCTTAATAGTCTTTTTGTGTATTCTGAACATAAAGCAGTACATGGTGGTCATCGTGCGAACTGTGAAGCACTGTTGTTACTATGTAACATAATTTTCAATTCACGTCAGAGGATATTTCTCCAATACAAAGGTGACCAGTTCACATGCTGTTTTGCAAATTCAATTCGAACTTTCACATGAGTGGGTTTTAGGAACAGGGCCTTTCTAGGTCTTCTTGCAAACATATTAGCTCTTATTAAGCCCCGTCTCACAGTTGCACTAATAACATTTAGCTTTAATTCCCTATCTTAAAAGACATAATGAAAGGATCTTTTTTAACTAGCCTTAAAATCTGCATGTTCTCTCTATTGATCGCTTTCTTCTTGCTTCCACGGTTTTCGGCTCTATTTTGTCATTTAATTACATTTTCAACCTTTTTTGCTGAACACTCAAGTATATTTTGAATAGCTTTTATCATCATTTCGCATTTTTAGAATTAAATATTGCACGGCCCATTATAACAAAAATGTATCTATTGAATAAATTTATTTAATTATATTCTCTCCAGATATGGATAACATTTTATAATCTTTCATTTTTTTAAATTCTACCCTATAATATACAAGTTTAGTATTCAAACAATGGCACTATTTTATTGCACATTGAAAAATGAGTTGTTTCTTAACGATAGGTAATTTCCAGATAAGTGATAGAAAAACTGATCTTAAAATTAGAATTCTAAAAAGTAGGCTCAAATGCATACTAAAAGAGATTAAACTGCTTACTTTAAATCACTAATTTAGCTTGAAAAACTAAAATTTCATGTGTGTTATTAGTTATTTTTGTTCATAATGACAAAAATGTTTCAAATGTTAAGTTTTTACATTAGTTATTTATACACCAAGGGTGTTAACTGGAGTTTTATATCAATAGCAAGCTTATAGCATAGCACAAGGGTATGATGCAAAACACTGATTTATAACACTGCAAGAGCCAAAGATGCTGCTTACAGCAAAAATTTCTACAAAATTGCTAACAAAAAACTTCCTTTACAACTGAAAATGTATATTTATAGTAGCCGTTAAATGGTGCTACCGGGCATGATACTGAACACGATTTTAGAAAAGTACACTAAAATTTATACTTACATACTTGGAAGGGATAAAAGTTTTTAGAGTACTTGATGCAAGCTAGCAATTCGGACACGGCATAGATAGCACCTAGTTTTTAAATAAGTTTTTAGTTGGCTGATCTTTTTATTTTGATTTTATTGTTTATTCGTCAATTTTAACAGATTATATGTTTAATATTGATAAAGAAAATACATGGCTTTCTTCTTACCAATGTAAATGAAAGCATTCAAATTGTGTTGCAATACCTTAAAGTTTTATTTATTTCTTGAAAAGATTGTAATATATTTTAAATATTAATCAATATACACGTAGTTGCATTAAAAACATAATAAACACCTAATGTGTCCATAGGACACACAACCATTATAAAAAGCATGTAACCATATTATGGTTAAGATTGCAGCTCTGTTTTGAAAAGTTTATCAAGCTAGATAGTTATACATAGCAAATTAGGGGCACAGATTTCAACAAAAGTTACTGGAAGATAAAAAGGACAAATTATTTACAAAATGCTAAATTTTTATACAGAAGCCGGTTGGGAGCTATTGGCTTCAGTTTAAGAAATTATCAGATTGAGGGGGGAATTGCTAAGTTAATCCATAGAATCACAACGGTTTATCCACACTATTCAATTTTCCATCACAATGTAGTGCAAGCACATAAATATGGGTTGAGAGAAAAGGTATAAACTTGTCTTCTTAAAACTGTATGGCATGTTGGTCAAGAAAAAGCTTTCTTCTTAAAATTGAAATAAAATTATATGCCAGTATTATTGTACATTCACTTAAAACAAGTTATAAATATTGTTTCTATATATGATATTTGCACATTGCATTAAATATTAAAAAATAAAGCTGCATTTACAACCAAGTCAGTGTTGGCACAATTTGCACTTTACTTGTGAATTGTGTCAACTTAAACTTCAGAGCATTCATTCACATAAAGCATGTGCACTTCAGCAATACATTTGCTAATAATAATTTTATATGTACATATTTGTATAATAAATTACCCTAATACGCCCTCCATTGTTAACACACACACGCACGCACACAACCACACACACGCATGCATGCACACAACCACACACACGCACATACACACACACACACACACACATATACAATTTATGTAGATAACTGTTTATCTATAATTAACGAATTTACCTAGCCTAATAACCAAAACAACAGTTTAAAATAAAATTTCTAAGTTTGCAAACTTCCAAGTCGAAATCGAAGTGGAAACGTGCCAACTGGAAATATGGTTATAAATGACTACATATACTTAACTTGCAATTTCCAAGCAAAGTGCAAATTATGCCGACACTTAACTGGTTTAAATGCAGCTTAAGAATTATAAATTCTAAAACACTAAGTACTGTATTTCCTCATACTATTTGAGATCTTTCCATGGTTTTAAGGTAATTTTTTATCTTTAGCAAATTTGATTTTACTTTTTCATTGTTAAAAAATGTTCATATTGCACTTGAATTAGTAATTATAATAAAGGATAATTTTGTATAGTTATCCATACCACCGTTTGGATGCATTGCATTAAACTACTAAAATAATATGTTAATTTGGCAAAATACATCATATGTCAATATTAATTTTGAAATTTTTAAATAAACACTGAAATTTTATTATAGATAATAACTTATCAACTAGAAATTGAAATGTAACAGTTGCAAAAATTGCTATTTCAAATTCATGAAATCTGTTTGCCATTGCAATTCATAAAGTGATTAAGATTTTATAAACTTTAACTGGCATTCTTAGGCAACTTTTGTTGTACACATAAGCAAGAGGGTTTAGTTAATTTAAGGTTATATTATTTTGTTGGTACCAGACTGTCAATGTGTTTGCAAATTTATTAAAAGATACCTGTTGATGATCAACAAATTCTGTTTAGTACATAAAAAATATTAAAATTGAAGCAATTTTGTGACACATTATGTAGACTCCAATAAAAACATAACCTTACACTCAACAATTCAACTGATTCACTCTAAAAACTAGTTATAAATGTTTATGACAAATACATTTAGTATCAATCAGAATTTTATGAAAAATGTAAGTTAACCATATGACGTATAAAATAACACTGACAAATTTAATCACATGGGCTATTTAATGTATAAATTGATATTTGGTAAATTCAAGTTACTTGTACACTTATGGATGAATATTATTGGCAAATAGGTATAATATGAAATAGAAAATATTTTGCAAGTCAAGTATAAGGAGTAAAAGAAACAGACAATATGATATAGAATAGCATAACTTAGTATAAACAAAGGTTCTTAAACATATTCTTAAACTTGCAGATTTCTATTTTGATTTATTTGTAGTATGTCTATGCAAATAAAAATTGTTAAAAGTTATAAATACCAACACCAATACCAATCAAATATTATTCAAATATGACAATTGAAAACAATAGTAACTCATTAAAACGAAGTTGTTAATACTTGAATAGGTGATTAGCAATACATTAGGTATACTCAATTAAAATTCTTTAGAAATTCCTAACTGAATTGTAAACAAAGTTAATATTCAAATAAACAATTATAAATGTACTCATGTAGATGTTGTTTAAAGTTATTTTTGTTGGTAGAATTTTTATATTGGCTGGCTATTTAGAAATAATAATTATTATTACATGTTACTAGAAATTATTGTTCAATATGTTTTTAGTTTTTATTTATGTAATTATTAATTGTTGAAATAT
>JAHWXV010443906.1:0-21955 GCA_024586415.1 Phrixothrix hirtus
GGACAAATTATTGATACATTAAATATCCCTATATAAAAATTGTCAAAAACTGTAAATAATCAAAATTGACACGGTAGTCAGGAAACTATCGTGACAGTCTAATGACCCAAAGTGCTACATTACATTGTTATGTTCACCACAAGAGACGTCAAACATTTAGTTAAAATTCAATGACCGGAAGTACCACATTACTCTTGTCATTTTTGGTTTTTCGAGATTTTCTGGAAATCGGCTTTAACGATTTTTTTAAAATTTACATTTAAATTGTTTATATTCTTTACATGGGATTTAAAGAATTTAGTTAAAATCTAATGACCGAAAGTGCCACATTACTCTTGTCATTTCTTGGTTTTTCGAGATTTTCTCGAAATCGTTTCTAATGACTTTTTTAAATTTTATATTTAAGATTTTTACCTTCATCACAAGAGACGTCAAGAATTTAGTTAAAGTCTAATGACCCAAAGTGCTACATTACATTGTTATCTTCACCACAAGAGACGTCAAACATTTAGTTAAAATTCAATGACCGGAAGTACCACATTACTCCTGTCATTTTTGGTTTTTCGAGATTTTCTGGAAATCGGCTTTAACGATTTTTTTTAAAATTTACATTTAAATTGTTTATATTCTTTACATGGGAGTTAAAGAATTTAGTTAAAATCTAATGACCGAAAGTGCCACATTACTCTTGTCATTGCTTGGTTTTTCGAGATTTTCTCGAAATTGGCTCTAACGATGTTTTTAAATTTTACATTTAAATTTTTTATCTTCATCACAAAAGCCGTTAAACATTTAGTTAAAATCTAATGATCGGAAGTGCCACATTACTCTTGTCATTTTTTGGTTTTTCGAGATTTTCTCGAAATCGGCTCTAACGATTTTTTTTAAAATTTACATTTAAATTGTTTATATTCTTTACATGGGACTTAAAGAACTTGGTTAAAATCTAATTACCGAAAGTGCCACATTACTCTTGTCATTTCTTGGTTTTCCGAGATTTTCTCGAAATCGGCTCTAACGATTTTTTTTTTAAATTTACTTTTAAATTGTTTATATTCTTTACATGGGACTTAAAGAACTTAGTTAAAATATAATTACCGAAAGTGCCACATTACTCTTGTCATTTTTTGGTTTTATCAAGATTTTCTCGAAATCGGCTCTAACGATTTTTTAAATTTCTATATTTGAGTTTTTTATCTTCATCACAAGCGACGTCAAGCATTTAATTAAAATCTAATGATCGGAAGTGCCACATTACTCTTGTAATTTTTTGGTTTTTCGAGATTTTCTAGAAATCGGCTTTAAAGATTTTTTTTAAACTTTACAATTAAATTTTTTATATTCTTCACATGGGACTTAAAGAATTTAATTAAAATCTAATGACCAAAAGTGCTACATTACTACTGTCAATTTTTGGTTTTATCGAGATTTTCTGGAAAGCGGATATAACGATTTTTAAAAATTTTTTATTTAAAATTTTTATCTTCATCATAAGAAACGTCAAGCATTTAGTTAGAATCTAATGACCGGCAGCGGGACTTTATTCTTGTCATTCTTTAGTTTTTTGAGATCTTCCCGAAATCGGCTATAAGGATTTTTCTGTAATTTTATATTTGTTTTTAAACATCAGGGCATGGAACGTCAAGAATTTAGTAAAAAATCTAATGACCGGAAACGCCACTTTACCCTTATAATTTTTCGAGATTTTTTCGAAATTGGCTGTTACGATTTTTGTTAAATTTTATATTTAAGTCTTTTGTCTTCTTCACACAAGACGTTTAGAATTTAGTTAAAATCTAATGAGTGAAGTTCCACTTTACTCTTATCATTTATTCGAGATTTTCCCGAAATTGGATCTAACGATTGTTTTTAAACTTTATATTTAAGTTTTTTATCTTCATCACAAGAGACGTCAAGCATTTAGTTAAAATCTGATGACCGGAAGTGCCACATTACTCTTGTCATTTTTTGGTTTTTCGAGATTTTCTCGAAATCGGCTCTAAGGATTTTTGTTAAATTTTATATTTAAGGTTTTTGTCTTCTTCACATGAGACGTTAAGCAATTAGCAAACTCTAATCACCGGAAGTGCTATTATACCCTTGTAATTTTTTGGCTTTTCGAGTTTTTTTTCGAAATCGCCTCTAACAATTATTTTTAAATTTTATATTTCAATTTGTTATCTTCTTCATATGAGAAGTCAAGAATTTAGTTAAAATGAAACTACCGGAAGTGATACATTATTCTTGGTATTTTTTGGTTTTTCGAGATATTTTCGAAATCGGCTCTAACGATTTTTTTAAAAATTTTATATTTAAGTTTTTTATCTTCTTGACATGAGATGTCATGAATTTAGTTAAAATCTAATGACCGTAAGTGCCACTTTACTATTGCATTTTTTGGTTTTTCAAGTTTTTCTCGAAATCGGCTGTAGCGATTTGTTTTAAATTCTATATTTAAGTTTTTTATCTTCTGCATGTGAGATGTCAGTAATTTAGTTAAAATCTAATGACCGGAAGTGCCACTTTATTCTTGCCATTTTTAAGTTTTTTGCGATTTTCTCAAAAGAATCTAGAGCATTTTCTTTAAAATCTGCTATGGTTATTATGTGTATAATGCCCCTTTATATAAACTTAGTAGTTTTTCTGAAAATATGCATTGAAGCATGTTATCAGAGAAAATTTCCGGAGTTAAACAGCATTTCGCTTGTCCAGAAACTCGAATGGGTGTTCGTTACAATTATCGTTTCCAAAATAAACGTAAATAATAATTTAATTATTTGTGGACACTATTTGCATATGTATCTGCGTAAGAGAAAGTCGTGTGTTGCCTCACGCCATATTTGTATTAATTTAAAACGGCAAGAAACTTACTTGAACTGAAAAGGAAAGATAAGGTATCATTGAAATTAGACAAATATGTCTAAAAATGTGATTAAGAAAGTCATTTTTACATTAAATAATTTTAAAATAATTTGACATGTTGTCGTAATTAGGCAGTACTATATTTATATGGGCTAAACTGCACATTATGACTTTGGGGTGTGCCCAAGCCATGGCACGAAGTGAGCCAAAAAGGTTGCGCTAAATTAAATTACCTACAATTTGGTTTGACATGCCGTTTTTCAAATGCCGTACGTGTTTGTTGTAATTTATATTGCAATAAACGCTGTTTTGATTGCAAATCAATTAATACAAATTTTAAATTGTTGACATGACTTGCACAAACATTATTTTTGATAATTATTGCTAGCCTCATGAGAAAACGATTTTAAGAATAAAGTGGACTTTTAATTATTTCTAAAAATTTAGTTAATTATTTTCAGTAAGTAACCGTAAGAATTTTATAAATATGTTTTGTAGGTTTACCGCCTGATACGCCACTGTACATCAGTATGGCTAACTAATGTTTGGCACTACATTTAAATAACCGACCTCCTTGGTTTACCCACTATTGTAAGCAAAAAAGAAATTGTTTATATAGGTTAATGTTTTTTGAGACAACAATTAAAAACGAAGAAATTTCTACGGTGTTGCACGAAAATCTGATTTTTATGTTAAAAACATAACCTACTTCGTAAGAAAATTATGTAAAATACTTTTTCTAAAAATATATGAATACGTATTTACTGACTGACGTACAATATCTATTTCGCGCTTAGTTGATTTCAGTCTTGTTTTATTAATTTATATGAATGAGAATTACTGTGTTTGTTTACAATTTTTGTTGCAGTAAACGACTTTGTTCTCCCTTCATTCTATGTATATTTCGACTCTGTTTATCGACTTCAACGGTGTGACAACTTGACCATAAAAAATATTTATTATTACTACGAAATTAGTTTTATGCTCTAATAGTAAAAATACTGAGCCATCTATTTTTAAATGATTTTGAAACGTTTTGAATTTGGAGGCCGAATTAAAAATTATCCGAATAACTAATTCGCATGTTTACGTAATTTAATCACTTTAATCGTTTTTAAATTATTTAATTTTATATACATTATAGCGTTTAGTACTATTAAATTTAAACAATTTATTCTAGTGGAATTCCGGCAACACCGATTTATGCCGTAATAATTTAGTAACAATTGTCGGATTGTTTTCTGGGTCAGTACAATACGTCATTATTGTAGCTGTTATATTAAAGTGCGAAACTATTTAAATTAAAATGTGTTGAGTTTGCCGACACAACGTATGATTCACGAACTTCGTGGGTGTGCCGTCTTGTTATTATTCCGTAGTCGCTTGTGTACTCTATATTCCCGAGTTACCGAGGATTTGTCGGATTCTTATTTTATCCGTCTCCTTTATTTTTATTCTATATGTAACATACATATTATCGGTTGTAAAACTAGAATGCAATATTGTTATAATGAGAGCTCGATACTAGGATTTTGGAGCGTGCGCGACGTCTGCTGGGGGTTTGGCCATCGCCGTCGCCGTCGCCGTCAGTTTCTCCCCGACGCTTGTGGCGCGCGTATGGTATGTAGAAACCGAGAGCGTTTACGCGACCCGACGATCGTCATGGTAGAGGGGCGTAACTATAGTATCGCTTGCATTGATGGATTGGTATTACCATGCTGGAGACCTTTGGTGAATGTTTCTGTTGTAGACAGGATAGGTCGCGGTTTTATTTATGCTTTTGCCTTGATGTACCTTTTTATAGGAGTATCTATAATTTCGGACCGTTTTATGGCAGCTATAGAAGTGATTACTTCTCAAGAACGAGAAGTTTCTGTTAGAAAACAGAATGGAGATAGAAACATTGTTGTGGTGCGTGTGTGGAACGAAACTGTTGCAAATCTGACTTTGATGGCACTTGGATCTAGTGCGCCCGAAATTTTATTATCTGTCATTGAAATATGGGCTAAAGGTTTTGAGGCTGGCGAATTAGGACCAGGTACCATTGTAGGATCTGCCGCTTATAATTTATTTGTTATAATTGCTATATGTGTTGCGGTCATTCCTAAAGGAGAAGTTCGCAAGATAAAACATCTTCGCGTATTTTTTGTAACAGCTGCTTGGTCCGTTTTTGCCTATGTATGGTTATATATTATTCTTGCGGTTTCTTCTCCGAGAGTTGTTGAAGTCTGGGAAGCAGTACTTACATTTCTCTTTTTCCCAACCACCGTTCTAACAGCTTACGCTGCAGATCGAAAAATGTACAAGTATATTCAGAAAAGTTATAGAATGAACGTTAGAGGAGTTATTGTTCAAGCAGAAGGAGCTGATGGCCTAGAGATGGGACAAACTGAATTGGAACTTGACGACGTTCACGAAGACGCGAAACAAGAGTATGTGGCTACCTTAAAGGAATTACGACGGCAGCATCCTAATTGTGACTTAGATTCTCTAGAGAGAATGGCCCACGAATTATTATTAAATCGTGGTCCAAAATCTCGCGCTTTTTATCGCATTCAAGCAACGAGGAAATTAATGGGAAGTGGTGATTTGTTAAGACGTATTTCTGAAAGAGCGCAAAGCGATTTAAGTGAAGTCAAAGCTGAAATTCGAAGAGAATCTGGAACGTCCGAATTCACTCCTTCTGGAAGCCGTGTCTTTTTTGAACCAAGCAAATATACAGTTTTGGAAAGTTGTGGTCGTTTTGAAATCCGAGTTGCTCGAGCCGGTGACATTGATTCTCCATTGTCTGTGCAATATTGTACAGAAGACGGTACTGCTACTTCTGGAAGTGATTACGTTGCTGCTAAAGGAACTCTCCATTTTGGACCCGGAGATAAGGAAAAACGAATTATATTAGAAGTTATTGATGATGATGTTTTTGAAGCTGATGAACATTTTTACGTGCGGTTAAGCTCGGCTCAACCTCCCGGTTCTCTGATGTCTCCGACTTTAGCTACAGTTGTTATTCTCGATGACGATCATGGAGGTGTATTTAAGTTTGCTGATCATGATCACGAACTTGTCGAAAGTGTAGGAGTTTATGAACTGAAAGTGGTTAGGTGTTCCGGAGCACGTGGGCGTGTTATCGTTCCGTACTGGACTGAGGATGGAACCGCAAAAGCCAATAAAGAATATGAACCAGCTGAAGGACAACTTATTTTTGAAAACAACGAATCAGAGTAAGTGATTTTTAATTTATGCATTCGCGTTGTTTTGATAAGAAGCAAAATAAAGTTCTGAATCCGATTTATCAAAATAAATATCGGAAGCGCTACTTTTTATCAAGTATTTTTTTAATCGAACATGACCTCTATTCACATTACATGATACGTAGATATATTATTTTAGTTAAATGAACTTAGAATTTAATAAGTTGTTTAGATTCGATTAAGGCGTCAAAGGTTACAATGTGCGCCTTCTTTGACATTACAACATCGCTTTATTAAATTTCCACTTTTATTCTTAAAATTCGGAACGACAAATTTGATTGAAACACCACCTATTATTTTTATACAAATCAATCATCTATTCGTGATTAAAGCGTTGAAATTAAAACTGCAAATTAAAAAAAATTATGAGGTATTGTAAAATAAGTCAGAGCTTTGCTGTCAAAAATTTTTTGTTATATATTTAGTTATAATTTAAATTAATTTTATGATTGTATTATTAAAAAATTTAACAACGAATGTAGTGATATGTATTTATAGCCATAAAATGATGGAATGTTCATATGCATTATGATGTAATATCCTAAGATTTTAATTTTTCTCTTAATTGCTGTAGCAAAAAAGGTTTTTATTTCAATTCAAACAGCTATCATCGTTAATTAAATATATCTATGTCATTAATTTATTTCAATATCAATGAATAACAAAAAATGAAATTTTACGATAAATTCTTTTATTTACTACCACTAAGTGTGTCAAGTGTGAGTATTTTAGTCACCTTTAAATTTTTACTAGCGGCGATAATTTTGTGCTAAAATATTTCACAAAGCCCTGAACAATTTGTTTAATAAACAACTAAAGTTATAAGCCCAAATGAATTTTTAAAATGCCTTCTTATACTTACTAAAACATTTAGATAATTCAGTATTTGCAATTATTAACTAGGCCAAAAATGCCAAATAAAAACAGAAAATAGATAAGTGTTCATTTCACCTCAAGAGACATCGATACTAGATTTTCTAATTAAATTAGTAACTTTTTAAACAGGTATGCATGTGTTCAAAAATGTTTGGTAAAATGGATTACAAGTGCGTAAGTGTTAGATAAAAGAAAGACTGAAAACTTTACCCAAAAATGGGTATTACCCATTCGTAAAAACGTAGAGTGAGGATATTTGCTTCGAGTCCATAGATCATCAGTACAAACCTGGCCAAGATTGATAATTTTTTATCAGGGAAATATTTAAAAAGCTTCTTTTCGAATACGGAAGCAAAATCGTAGATCTTGTGTTTACGAGATGCTTTGCACGTTAAAAATCCCTACTGAAGGTTAAAACACCTCAGGTTGGGCTAAATTTTAGTCTAAGTCTAATGGAATTTCCTCAACACGAAGTCTCAGCCTCAAAAACAAACAAGCAACAATTAAAATAAATAGCCTTAAGTAGGCGTTTTTGAGGGAACATTTTTATAAAATGGAGATCCTTATTCGTTATCGCAGAATAAGTAATTTCAATGAACCCGGCTGATAACATTAGGCAAATGATGAATGTAGTCAATTTCAAAAAGGATCTATCACTAAAAAAGCATGCAATATCTCCGCATGTGTACAACACTTTAAAATTTAAAAAAACAAACGAAGGCATTCTATTTTATAATTTGCTTTTACGACTTCACTTTAAGCAGTGTTGACTTTTGTGATGCATTTATATACGGGGTGAAATATTGATATGAAAATAATAGTTTGACAAAAATATGTGCAGGTGTATTATTAAACATTTGGTTAGAAAGCCGGCTTATTTTTCCAAAATTCAAGCATGTAAACATATTCTGAAACACAATTCAAGAGAATCGAATCAAAATTACAATTTATGAGGTCACAATAGTGATCATATAGACAAGTACATACCAACCGCATTCGTTGAACGTTTCTCTAAACAAAATAGTAATACCTTTTTTTATTAATTTAACAGGAAATAAAATAGTATATTAAAAAACAAATTTCATAAAATATGTTTTTATCACACGAGTTCAAGTTTAATGAACGAGTGTGATAAAACGTCTTATGAAACGAGTTTTTTATACTATTTTATTTATTTGCTAAAGATTTAGGAAAAACGCACTTTTTTGACATATATTGGGTTAGGGATTTTACTGGTAGTTGGTGACATTGACGTTTTGACATTTGAATATGAAAGTTTTGTCAATATTCTATTCGATTTTGAATTCTAATGTTACCAACCTTTTAAAATAATATATTCCGTTTAAAAAGAAAGCCATTATCAAACTCAAATGGGTTTCGAAATGAACTCATTTCGATACGCAAATAGATAAAATATTTTTGAGTTTTAATTTGATTAATTTCTGGACAATAGTCAGCCCTTTAATAGAATTAAATAGGAATTCCAAAAATGATCACATTAATCGCGCCTTCCTTGAATACTTTGTAACATAATCGTAAGGACGGATTATTTTAAATTAAGTTGATATAGAGAGATTTTAGACTGACTGATAACGTTAGCTGTTATTATAATAACCAGCTTCCGCAGTTTCGGTTAAAACTGCTCATTAAATAAATAAAAAAATAATTTGCGGCTAGCATCAAGGATATAAGCAGGGCATGATTTTGGTTTACAAATAAGACACATTTGCAGATAACAAAAATTTGTTAGTTTTTGTGGCTGAGGGTTCGTATTTCCCTTGGCTCTCATGGACTAGAAATATTTTATAGTCATTTTGCCATGCCTACTAGAATTTTACCAAATCCGGAGGAGTTTCACCAACAGTAGGGATTTTTAACGTGCCAAATAACACATTGACACAGAACCTACGATTTTACCCCGTTATTCGAGAAGGCACGTTTTTAAAATTTTTTTCCTGTTAAAAACTTACCGACCTCGATCGGGTTTGAACCCGCGTCCCTTGGGTGCAGAGGCAAACATGTTAAACTGTTCACCAGTCAGGGCCGGCTCAACAAAAATTTACTATACATGTTTCTTTACAGAAACAATAAAATTTATCCAAACAAACTGAGGGTGCAGAATCTGTCACATAAAATAGACATTGAGAGTTTGACATTTACATAAACATGCTTTTAAATGAAAATTGTTGTTTGATTACATCTTTGATTAGCACAGTATAATATTCTAACTTAATTTTATAAAAATAAAGCGCCCCATCCTATGTACGCATTTAAAAACAAACTTTATCTGCGCCACAACAATATACCTTTTGGGTTCGAGTTACCGCTCAGAGAGTGTCGTGGCTCACCTTGTATTTTACTTTCAGTTTATATGAGATCTCATATCACAAAGTTTATAACAAAGAATGAAACATGTCTCAATTGGTAAAATAAATAAGAAAAGGCGTTTATGCCAATCTTCAAAACCTATACATAAGTTTAATATAAATTTTTGTCACATTATTTATTTCAATTTTACTTTAACTATGTTCAATGTAGTTTCGAAATCTTTTATTGCTTCAGAATTTGTGTACTCAAAAGCACAACTTTTTAAAAATTTATTAATGTAAATTTCAGAAAAATATCTTGGCCAGTGATCAAACCTGAGTCTTTAGCTTAGCGGGCCACCACAGAACGCTACAGGAACGGGTAGTCCTTTGTTGTGTAGTAGAAACAGATTGGTCTAATAAGCTGAAGGAGGTCATGTTTTCTCAAATTTATATTAATAGCTTCATCAATAGTTCATTAAGAAAATTTGATTCAAAACAATTAATTAATTTTAAATCAACGTAAATGTTATCATTTAGGTGGTTGATCGAGCGGTTTTATTTAATTAAACGTCATCGGCCACGCAACTTCTATATGGCTTGAGCATTGTAAGAACAAGTACGGTTGTTAACCCCTTACCTGACAGATTTTGCTAAATAGGAGCTTTCGTTATATATCAAACGAATACCAATGTCAGCATAAAAAAATTTATTAAAATAGAATAAAAAATATGACATATATAACATAATAAAATACAAATGTAATAATTGAATAAATGTAAAAATGAAATAGTTATGAAATTTTGTTAACCATAAAAAGGTTTGTTAATACTATGTTTACTCTAAATACTAAATAAGAATTAAAATAGCTTGGTCCAAAGAAAGGTAATTTCGGTTTCTATTTAGTTTTGAATGAAAGGATTTATAAATGAAAAATAGAAACTATGCACCGATGTTTAGCCAAAAATAAATGCAATTTTTCTTAAATTTTTAAATTAAGTGCTCAAGTTATCACTCCCGGATACGAACAAATTGATTTAAAATCGAGAATTTTTTGTATTTTGCAGCGAAATTTTATCTAATGTGGTGGATTTTCATACTTTCTATTATTTCGCACGCTATGCTCTTTCTCTAATTTAATTCGTAACGATGACATTTTTTCACCGGGCCTTTGACTGATTGAACTTGGTTACTGCATATTTCCACTGTAACGTGACGATGTCTCATTGGTTCTCGGTCATTAAGAGAAAATTTTATGTTGTCTTGGGTTTCACAATCGGTTTATCGAATATGGCTGCTTGCTTCTTAAATTTAAACCAATGAGTTTAAATTTGGTTTTCGTTCAGTCAATTCTCGCAGAACGCCCTATAATTTGCATAACTCATGTCGATTTGCAAATTCTACCAAGATTAAATTACACGTAAACTAAATGCAATATTAAGCCATTCCGATAATTTAATATAAGCGTTTAGATAATTTGAAATTTTAAGATTACAGCAAAACAAGAATCAAATTATACAGTTCACATTTTTGGTAGCGTTGAATTAAAATAGACAAATTTATTTAAAAATAAAAAAGGACTTTTGGAATTGTAAAGCTATTCCTCGTTAATTTCTTGGGAATTGTATTTCCTAAATTTCATTACTTGTTGAATTTCCAATGACCCAATTCTTTTCATTGGTCCCATTTTTCTCAAATGTTTATTTCCAAAATTGCTATTTAATAATCATATAACCATAGAACTTCGCTAATCTGAATTTATTAATTTTAATGTATTCAACAGTATATTAAAGATCGAGTTACATAAGACATGCTTTATGACACGAGTTTAAATTTAGAAAACGAGCTAAGCGGCGAGTTTTTTAAAGCACGACTGCAATAAAATTACGTATGAAAAGAGTGTTTTATACTATTTTATCTATTTACGTATTTTATACATAAAATTTACAAAAATAAACTAATTTTGTAATGTTTGGTAACACTAACGTTTGATATTTAAATATGAAAGTAGTGCTTGGCTGTTTTTGGCTGATGTTCAGTTCCACATTTGCTTGTAAAAATTACGGCGCCCTCTAAATATTATAAATGAATGACATGAAGCGGCTTTTTTGATACAAACATATCAAGAAGATCGATTTGAAAGTGAAGTAAATGAATGGCATTGAAAGTCATTTCAAAACAACCTAGTATAGTTTAGTGCGCAGCATCAATTAAGGGATAAGTGTTTTTTACCTTATAAGTATTGTAATTATTTGTTAAATTCATTTTAATTGTTAATATATATGTTTGATAGAGGTTTTAACTTCTTCTTCTTTTTTAGCGCGTTTGCACCCAAACCCAAATTTTTGCAACTGTCCCTACCTTGTAGCCCTACCACTCTCTTTATATAACCGTACCAACGTGTTTCCCCTTCCAATCCATGGTCCCCATTTGAGAATTCTAGCGTTCAATCTGTTATCTTTAGTTCGTCCTATATTACCGCTAAAGTCCTATTTCAACCGAGTTATTTTCCCTGTTAAGTCTGTGATTTTCTATCCTTGTCTAATTCATACATCGTCTCTTAGCGAAATACCAATCATTGAACTCTCCGTCACTATCTCACTAACTTCTAATTTTGTTATTACTTGTTTTGTTAGAATCCAGGTTTGCGTTCCATACGTAATGAAATGACTGGGAAAAAACATTGGTCATATACGTTTGTTCATAAATGTTGGGGTATTTTCTTTAAAATAAAGGCTAATTTTCCAAAAGTTGCCAACGCTAATCGTCTTCTTCTCTCTCCTTCAATTTTTTTATTTTCTTTTCCTAGTGCTATATTTTGGACTAAGTGAATGTGTTTATTTATATTTTCGATTTGCATAGCATTTATGATTATTTTTAAGCCTTTCAGTTAATTTTCAGTCCTATTTGCCAAGATTGCTCCTCTAACTCAATTATCATAATTTTTAGATCTTCTTAATTGCCGGCGATTAGGACAATGTCGTCTGCAAATCTCAGATGATTTATTAACGTACTTCCATTTATAATAATTCCTTTTTCTTCTCAATCTAGTTTTTGAAAAATGTCCCCCAATGCAATCGTAAATAATTTTGGTAATATCGCGTGCCCCTCTGTCGAATTCCGCTTAATTAGAATGTTATTGGTGCACTCATGTAATTTGATAGTGGCTCGGCGTGTTCGTAGGTCTTCTTAATCAATTTGGAGTAACAGGAGTCAATTTTGTGTCTTGCTAAATTCATATATTGTAGACCAATGCTTGATAGAGTCAAACGCCTTTTCATAATCTATAAAAGCTGTGTATATAGAAAGATTGTATTCTACCACTTTCTCTATTACAATTTTGACTATCTAATAGATTTAAAATAAAATTAACGCCTAAATTTCGCATGTAAATGTGATACAAAATTTGCATGTAAAACTTGTACAAAGAATGGTATTTATAATGTCAAATTTGGATGAGACTTATGTACCATATTATCTTAAACTAGGTATTTTCACAAAATTCAAATTATAGAAATGCGATTGATTGTAAATGTTGATGATATCTAGATACTTATAAAAAAAAGACTTATATTTGGGAACGGATTTAAAATTTTAGTAATTTCGCACAAATATTGTAAATAAATTTTGTGCCAAAACGGCTTAAAATAATGTAGACCATTTTCGAAAGTTGAAGCTAATTGAAATGGTTACATAAAGGGCCATGCGTTTTAATTTTGTAATTCAATTACATAATTTGGTAAAGTACTGGCGTTGAAAGCACATTAAGGAAAAACTGTGATCTCAACCAGTTTTATAAAAAGGTAAATTCCTTAAGAGTGAAGTGACCCATAAAATGACGTAGAAGGGGGTTGATAATATAAGGAATTCGAAATCGAAAATCTTGATCTTTGATCTGTTGATATCGATCAGTTGGCATCTATCTGTGATCTATTTGTTGTCAGTTGTTAGTTAGAAATTAGAAGTTATTGCTAGTTGTTGCAGGCAATTGCGAATAGTTGCGATTAGCTAGACCAGCGGTCTATTACTTGAAGAATTGTTGTGTGGCTAATTGTTGCTAAGGATGATTATTGACCGTTGTTTCAAGGGCAAAAATTAGCAACCGACTTATCCGAATTAGTTATCGGATAAGAACAATTAATGTTTAAGTATAAGTATAAACGGCAATTTTATAGTTGGCAGAATTCCAGTTATCTGCGAAAAAGCTAAATTAAATAATTGTCTGCGTAAAACTACGTGAAGCACAAAAACTAAAATCGGGTATTTCAGAATATTTTTTTAGATTCAAGTAGCCAAATCAGCTACACTAAAGTTACAAAGAACGAACAATTTAAAATACCATAGATACATAGTTAAAAAACAATTCATTCTCATTTATTGGAAAGTGAATAGAAAAGAGCCTGCTCTTAAAAGCTGTCATCAAAATTGGAAAGTCAACAATCGCTTCGGGTTGATATTCGCCGATTTGATTTCGGAAGTCGGAAAAACTTGACCGGCCCCTTGGAAGGGTTAAACTATAGGTAGCTTTAAGCTTTTATAATTGTTTACATCAAGCTATAAAACGGTAGTCGATTCAAAAATTCTTTCAAATAACAAAAAGGTTGATTTAAAATAAACGAAGGACTCTTATACCTTGGCAGATATCGTGGTTTGACGCTAACTGTCTAGACGATTGATGGGGATTTTCCTGCACATCAATTAAAATATCTAGGGCTTTATCACCGCCAGTTGTTATCTTTGGTTGTCCAGATTTTGGTCGGTCTTTAACACTACCAGTGTGGTTAAACTTTTTCAGCACCTTGCTTACGCAAGAGTGAGTTATTCCAAGTCGCTTTAGATAAAGTTGATTAAATAAATTGCAGACATTCTCCTGCGTCCTTTTACGGTCACCATATCCGACCATCAAATCAAATCTGAATTTTTCTTTGTCGCTCAAAGCTACCATTTTATTCTCGAAACTTTTTAAACATGCTTATAAGAAAAACTACTGATACAATTGACGTTCTGCAAATAATCTGGTTTGTTTTTTTTAATGTCATTAGATTACCATGGCCAAGTAAATTTTTAAATAAAAACATTAATTTGCAATAAATCTGTACTTTCGACAGATAGGTATAATAAACCGTATATCGTTGAATTTGTCCTAAAGAGATCTATCAACATCCATAAAAAAATACAAGGTGTTCCATTTAAAAATAAAAAGTTGACCATACTTGTTATTTATGCTGTATAACTACGTGAACGAAAGTTCTTCCCCTAGATTTAGATTTTTTTACGGTATCGACCAGAAAATTTACGTAAAAATTAATAAAACCGTTTTGGAGTTATTTGCAATATTCCAGATTTTTTTGCCACCCGGTATTTGATGTCGCTTTTGGATGAGGCATGTGCTACACTACCATGTTGATTACGGCTGAGGCTTTGGGATGCGGAAATTCCCTTAGCCTCCGGCTTTAACTGCTATGATCATTTTTTCCTTGGAGGAGTTCCACCTTCAACAAGAGTTTTTAACGTGCCAAACGTCACATTGACACCGAACCTACGATTTTGTTTCCTTGTCCAGGAAAAAGGTATTGTTTCGCTGCACAATACACCGACCTCGACCGGATTTGAACCAGCGTTCTTTAGGCATAGAGGCAAACATCACGTCTATACTAATGCAATCTGAACGATATGTAACTTTCCTCCCTTTTACCGCATTTTCCTTTATCAGAGAAAATTCTTATGTAAAAATTATTAGAAAAAATTATGTTCATTTTACAGGGTGTTGGGTTTTTCTGGCGCAGTATTCAACTTTAATTTTTCAAATGGAACGTCCTGTATATTATATCATTTTTGAATTACAAATCGCATTTTAGACCAATTTTATTCCATATTATTGAGCATTGTATTGAAAATATTGAACATTCGAGGGTTTACTAAAAAATTAATATCTCCTAGCAACTACAATATTTTAATATGAAATACGATGAACGATGAACCTAATAAACTGATGGGCGTCGCTTGATATAAGTTTGCGCTGTGAACTGTAGCGCCGCTCACCGCCGCTTTCGTTACCTTAAAATGAGTTCGAGATGTTAGCTTAGCAGCCGAACACCTTTAGAATGTCTAGGAGGGCTCTATGATCTTGGAGATGCCGTCGGTGACGGTATTCGCCCCGCGCGTTGCCTCAACGATGAGGCTAGGCGCCGCGAACACTTTAGATATATCCAGACTAAAGGGGTCGTGGACTGTGCTTACACCCAAATCTGTATATTTATTAACAGCATTTACTGGAACTTTTTTAGTGTTCCTTGAAAACTGAAGCGCACTTAGCGGGTGTTGCTCTGGACTTCGTGTACTGTACAGAGTTTGCAGAGTTGCACACCGTAGTACCGGTGCATGTGTCTGTGCTTCTAGCAGAGACAGCACTGGATGGTACCCTTCTTGCGTCTGGGCGTCTCGACCCCCACTTGCAGGTGAGCACCGTACATAGCTGGAATACGGCCTTTCTATGCACTGTTTTGTCAAGCTCAACGTTGTTGAGCGGCTTTGGGATCTTTTCTTTTCCCGGGCGCATCCTTCGAATAGATACAACCAGGAGGGTTTGTATTGGGAGGTCTTCCAGGATCTCCTGGTTGAGCATGTTTTCTGATAGTAGGACTACCTTCAGCGCCTTTCCTCTCTCTAGTTGATGTGTGTCGCACGAGATCATGGAAGCACTGAGACATTGTGTAATTCCGTCGTGATCCCTGTTGTACGTTAATTTCCAATGCTATGTTCTTAGCTCGGGCGATCATTATTTGTAGCTTTGCAATTTTACTCGCAACGGAGGTCAAGTGCTCTTTACGCCGTATGGCAGTTGGCAGAGTTTTGTCACGTGGTCTATTCAGACAGTTCTTCTACCACCGCATCGGTTGCGGTTTCGGCTTTCTAAAGCATGTCGAATCTGTTGGGTGCTGCTGTCAGATTCGGTGCTGAGGGGTTTTACGTTGCTTCCTCTTCATACCCTTGCTTTCTTGTAGCCATCGGTAGTGGGGTTTGGGGAACCTCTTAGTCTGAAGAGTACTCCACGATGGCCTGAAGGTTTTGCGGATCTTGTACGGCCTCTTTGGTAGTGGCATCGCACTCACGTTGGGAGATGGAGACTACCTCCCTTTCGAAGATAGATCTGGCTTCTTTGGGAAGTTATGAAAGAAGTCTTTCGGCTTTATTGAAGTCGCGGGCTTCGGTCGTACACCTAAGCCCGATGGTCTTTTCGAGAATCTTCTCGAAGGTCGCAAGGTCAAGAGAATTCACTATAACGACGCTAAAATAAACTTAAGCTACTATACACAGAAAAATAAGATACAAGGTTTCTAAGAAAAATTATATAATGAAAAACATCACCTTTATCACAGAATTTTTATATAATAAATTGTAGTTATATTCAAAACTAAGTAATGGAACTTTATGAATTCGGTTGTATTGACTTATTGTAGATGCTGTGCACTCAGAACGACTAAGCGTAAGTGTTGACAGTAGCTTTCGATGATTTCATGCGGTCGTTAAGATGCTCTCGCTAACAGAATTCAAATTTTGTTGTGAAATCAAAGACCATTAGTTAAATGTTATTAAAAACAAATAGACATCGGATCCTAATTTGAGATGCGAGGTGTAGTAATTTAAATTATAATTACCCAACAGACAAACCGTTCATCAGAAAATTTTAAATAAGTTAAAATATTTAGCTGGTGATGCCACTTAAATACTAATCGTTATATTTGACAATAAATTTAATCGAATACGAGTAGATTAAATACATTTACCTAACTACAAAATAAAAAAAAACTGTATAGCTTATAATTTCAAGGCGAAAGCGTTATTAATAAAAGTAGCATTCCTAATTTAGAAAAATCCAATTTAGAATTCGAAATATGTGAAAGTTGAATAAAATACGAGTTTTGATATAAGAAAGCTCAGTAAGGTAGAAAAAGTCGAGCTTTGACGAGTAACTGAATCCTAGTTGTCGCAATAAATAAATGTTGCTTCGCGCAATTGGAGAAAACAAGATAATGACACACCAAAATGTATGTGATTCTTTTAAAGGGTTTATATACCACAAATACTATTTATAATATAAAACATTTCAGTTCGCAAACAAAGCATCCCTTCACTACTCTTTATTAAATAAAAAAATAACGATACCACAACTTGATCCATCGCAAATCCCAAACTTAAACTACATCCTCGCCAAATGTAATCGACTATCTCGACATGACTCAATTACAAAATTTTGATAAGACCCATAATTTAGAAACCAAAAGGACAAAAAATGAAGAGCATGCCCGCCAGTTTATTCCATCAACGTTCGTCCACGTTATTGCAGATCTTATCTGCATTGTTAGGTAACGTAAACATTCCGCAGGCGGAACAAGAGCCCGCAGTCTGGCATGCTGCATCCCCCTTGGCAAAACACTCTCGCCACAGTTCACAACTACAGAAAACAAACAAAATATACACTTACGATCAACAACTCTGAGCCACTCGTTGAATTTGATTTAAATTATTGAATCTAATCTCGCTAATAATTTATTTATCTTAATAAAGAAGAATGCTTGTGTTTGCAATTGTACTTGAATTAATATAGCACTGAAGCAGGGTGCATGTTACAGTGATTAGAAAAAGAGATATTTCAAAACGATAAATAGTAAGTCAGTTTGGTACTAGCCCATTCGTTATTATTAAAATTGTTGTGCAATTTAGATTCATTTATACTTAATACAATATAAAATAACTAAAAAGAAGGAAAATGGAAAAATTGTTAGATTTCCTGGTAGGGCATTACTAGTATAAAGATTGTCCTTAAATATTTATGTGAAGAAATTTACGCAAAAATTAAAAGATATGGACGAAGACAGAGAGCTATAGGTCCACTTACGTGTTTTCTTTAAAGAAAATCGGTGTTTTTAAATTACTAGTCAATAATAAAACGTCAATGAGACGGGGCGGCTATAGGGGCTAGGTTAAATACATATTTAATGCTGAATTATGAAATATAAATCGCCACCTTGTTTTATTTAACAACATTTTATAAACCTCGAACAATGGATTTTTATATAAAGCTTATCATTTTTGATTCCAGTAGATATACAAAATACCGAAAGGCCGTTAAATATATGGAATTATACGTCCCTACGCTCTTTTCAGTCCAATTTACCGAATCAAAACTGGTATTTGCCATAAATGCAATGCAATGCAAATTAATACAATCTATAAACATGGCCGCGGCCGGAAAACTCAAACATCAAAGGTTTGCGATATTCTGTATATCTACTGGTTCGGAAAGTGTCAAAGAAATAGGTACTACCAACTGGAAGAAAAAGTACATTAAGTGTTGTATTGAAAGCGTTGAAATCGACAAGGTTAGAAAGCGTTGAGCATAACTATCGCACTTGTACTCATTGAAATAAATAGGAAGAGAGCGAGTTCACAATTTATTTACACGATTTTATGAGGATTTAGGGCGAATTTGTTGTTAATTGAGAATAATAATTGATTGTGTTGTTAAAATTTATAATAACTACTTGTATTTTAAATACTAATTTAATTAATATTTATGTATAGTGTGTTGTTTTCATATAGTAACATAGTATGCTTATTGCTATATATAAATGATTATTTGTACCTAATAAATTCAATTAATTGTGTTTCATTAGGGAATATCCATATAAGAGTTATGCAAGTAAGAGTGAGAAAGGTTTACCCATAAAAAATTTGACCTTGATTGTTGGTACTAGTGCGTGACGCTTAGATTTATTTACAAAAATCAGTTTTCATTTTCTATAAATTCTATGTATTTGTTACTTCCTTAGGTACAATTTCTTAAGAAATGTTAAGAAATTGTCAATTTCGTTGTCTAATTTCTAAAATTAGATTACATTTATCACGTTAACTCGTTTTCTTAATACACATATATTTACCGTTAAAATATTTTCAAATTAAGATATTTCTCAAGTTAGTCATCTCTTAATACTAATTAAAGAACATTTAAAAAGAGTTAGTGTTAATGAGGTAATAACAATTATATGAACTGACCTATTTCAGGAAACCATTTTTTAAGGTTACCGTTTACAAATTACATTCTCAGCGGTTAACCGTATAAAGCCGGCGTTTGCAGATTAATTAATTACAAAGCCCAAAGGTGTGGAGCCTTAACAAGGCAGAATCCTTTTCGGTAAACTAATACACCGATGGTATTCAAGGTACTTAAAAGATATTCTATGCTGTTAATATGCAAGTGAAAACTGATGGCTTACAATGTTAAGTGGCAATTGAAAAGGTTAAACAGTCAAAAATGTTATTTCAATCATTTTGAAATTACTGTTTAATAAGCTAAATTTAATAACAATCAAAAATGCTTTTTCTACTATAGTTAAACTGTAATTAGCGATCTTGATTATATGTCCATCTTCAACATTTCGTCAGCGTCTTTTTACTATTAGAAAACGTTATTAAATGTGTAAACCATTCTTCCTGTTTATAATTTTAAAATACTGTGTAAAAAACAAATTTCGAAAATATGTTAACTACTTATCAACGTTTTAAAAATATGCAATAAAATTAGTAAAATATCCTTGACATGTTATTATGCCAAATCAAGAGTGTGTTGCAATGCGTTTAGAACGTAATTGACTTATTTGTTGCTGAAGTGTTTTCAAGAGCAGTTTCCCAACCTTCTACCTTTCATAAAGAGAAAATGAACTGCCTATAATTTAATTATATTTTTAACTAAGAATAAATTATTAAAATATCACAATTTGCATCTCAGCAACGAACATTGTAACATTTTGCTTCAGATTCTATGCAGTGCCTTTTCAAACGGATTTTACTAAACCTATATTAGGAAATGTACATTCAGTCGGGTTATCGGGGTTTCCTAAGTTTATAAAAATTTTGCCAGCAACCGAGTAGGTCCGTGGTTTGAAATTATTAAATTGGTAATAAGTAATTAGTAGGATTATTAACGCTATGTTAACTTCAAAACATGTAATTCTAGCATATTCTTCTAATAGTTAAAATATATCACCAAAGTAATTATTTTATAAAAGAAATGTTATTCTGTGGCGTGCATTGCATTATATTTAAAATTATCGATGATATTGGTTTTAGTAACTTTAGAGTTATTTTATTGACAATTGGTATTTAAATTCGTACAAGTTCATCATGAAAATAGTTTGTTTATAATGAATTTAATTATAAAGTTGAAACTAAGGTTGTTAGTGATGTGTATTAAATGAATATTAAACAACACCCCGGTAAGCGGTTTTTGTTTTAGTATACTAGGATGATGAGGATTAATTGCGGTAATGGGTGTTGAATTAGTGGAGTAAGGTTTATTGACGGAAAATATACTATTACTTAATTATTTAACTTATGTTAATAGCTCTCTGTCGCGCTGAATATCTGTTTAACTATATCGGTGGATGAATGTCCCCGAATTCTATTACCCGTAGATGTTCTTCTAATTATCTTAGCGCTATCGCGTTGAGAATATTTTTAATTAGTGGAATGCTCCATATTCTATTCACACAGCTCTTCTGCTTGAAATCCTTTTTAATTACTGAACAGTTCTTTAGTCGAAATCTTACGTCAAAGGTAAAAGTTTGAGACACCTCAAGTCTCAAGTATCAAAAATCATTGAAACAGCTGTTTGATACAAAATATTCAGCGAATTTGGCATTTACTTTAACGAAACTTACAGCATTCGTTTTTAAGGTATACCGGGTGGCAAAAGAGTCTGTAATATTTCCAAACAACTGAAAAACGGGTTTACTAATTTTTACGAATATTTGCTGGTAGATACAGTAAAAAATTCTAAATCTAGGGGAAGAAGTTTCGTTCACGTAGTTATACAGGGTAAGTAACAAGTATGGTCAACTTTTTATTTTTAAATAAAACAGCTTGCATATTTTTATGAATTTTGATAATCTCTTTAGGACAAATTCAACGATATATGGTTTATTATGTCCATCTGTCGAAATTACAGATTTATTGTAAATTAATATTTTTATTTAAAAATTTAGTTTATCGACTTACCAGATATAAATATATCTAACAGAAATGTGTGTTACTTTAGATATATTTTATTTGTTGGTTTTAAACTTTTAAGAGCATAACACCTTTGACTGTGATCTATATTAAACTTCTTATTGAAGTAATACATTTTAGATATTGTAAATTTTACTTGTTCATGTTACACGTTTGTAAGTACTTTACTTCAGTCTTTAATCATTTATCCTTTAAATTATTTCAGAAAAAATTCACCCTGATGATATATAATATAATTTAGAGACCAAAACATATGTAGGTTTAATATACACAATAAACATTTTGGGAAACTAGGTTTTGAGTCTTTTGGTTATATTTAATTAATTGTTTACTATTGGAGAATAATGAATCTCAACAAATATAAAATGGATTTTTAAATTCACATGTCGGAAAGAAATTATGACAAACTACAGGTGATCTGCTATGTACTTCAGTGCAAATATCTATTGAGCTACATAATTCCGTTGTAAACCAAGTCAAGATTATGATGAAAAAATCTGGTGTGAAACAACACACGACTTTCTCTTACGCACATAGATATGCCAATAGAACCCACAAATGATTAGATTATTGTCTACGTTTATTTTGGAA
>JAHWXV010443923.1:0-10689 GCA_024586415.1 Phrixothrix hirtus
TTAAAATTCGTACGCAATTAATTAAATTTAGTCTATCCAAGAACGCCTTTACATAAATCATAACATATAAAAATATATCAAAGCAATAAGTAAAAGTATCAAAGTAAGTTAAAGGGGCCGTGATCTATATGCACGAGAACTCCGACCCCCGGGAGACTTGATGCCACACTCGGTCTATGTATTCAGCGTCGAGTGCAAATAACTAATCGTTGCATTTAAGAATGGATTTTCCTATTACAAAACAATTAATTTCTGTTTCAAAATTATTAGCAGAGTATTTATAGACAAAGTCAAATAATTATAATGATTAATTAGAACTAATTTTACTGTAGCAATGGAGCCCATTAAAGCAGACAAAAATAAAACCATCTTCCTAAACTAATTAAAAATGAACACAATGTCACTGTAAGTATTCACAATATTTAAATTAGAAAGTTCACATTAATAAAAAAAGAAGAATATAGTCTTGCAGAACACAAAGGCAATATTCTTAAATTAAGTGGCATTATTAGATTTTTTTAAGCTAATATAGGTAATAAACATCGATTTTAATCAAAGTAGAGTTGTGTAGTAGCCTAGCATTCAGGAAATGCTGATCCAATCCCTGGGGCTGCCTCCTTTGATTCAGGTTTTGTGTAGTTTCCAAAGTGGACAAAGGTGTTACCTCACAGGTAAATATCAAGGTAGTATTTACACTCATTCCTACCTTTGAATCTCCTTCCAAACCCATCCTGATCTGTACTTATCTTTATTTCCGATTCTTGACAGACGAGGGGTCTCAATTATCCTGGTAGCAACCCGCCCCATATAGCGGAATTGAAGTAACATTGATATTCCTTTCCTTCTTTACATTGATTTTATAAAACATAACCCCACTTTCCTAATTTAAAGCAAATCTTTGATATTAATTATGATTACTAATTACTAATTTTTTTGTTCTGAAATTTGCATTGAGAAAGAAGCAACAAGGTTCTATGTTAAATACTGCTACAAATTGTAATTACTAGCCTTATGATTGCAAATTGTACTTTTAATTAAAACATATATTTTATTATCTAGGCAAGCTGAAACGATCAAACTTTTCTTATTCCAAGATATTGATATGCAATCATAAAATAATTGCAATCGTTTTAATTAATTTTATTTTAATGCGACATGTGCCAAATAATGATACCAAAATTATTTATAGATGTATTTATAAGCAAAAGACACATGTGAAAAAATTAATACTGAATGCAATATTTGCTTATTTACTAGACATTTGTAATAAATGTTGTATTAGTAATGTTTTTATGTGTTTATGTTTATATAAAATGTATGTATGGTAAGTGGTGCGCTGCCATGTATGCTTATAAGCAATATGTATTTATAATTATTAAATATTCTACTAAACATATTAAAAACCAGTGCAAAATATACAAATTTAAAAATATTACTTATCAGGTGAGCCCGAAAGATTGTTACTTGTTTGAATGTGGCATCAATCATAAATTTATCTACAGTTAGTCACACTGGTAGGTAGATTTCACCGGTATATCATGCAGTAATTACCATCCTAACAAAACTAAAAATTGAAATTCCTAAATTACCTGTTTAATAAATTTTTTTTGTTTACTAGTTCTGTAAAAATTAATTGGCATATAAAATAATGTTTGTTGCAATAAAAAATTACAGTAAAATACACACATCTGTCAAACCAAAATTTAAACAAAATATTGATACAGCCCAACTTTTGTTGATAGAAACACAGTGTATACCCTAAGGAACCAGTAGTTTCACTCAAAGCATAATTGTGGTCAGTATAAAAATGCACACCTACTGCGTATATTGTCTCATCAACTGCAGTAATCATAACTTCAAATTGTCATGTACTTAAAGTGTATACTTTGTTCAGGTTAACTTATAAAAGTTTTATGCATGTGGGCTACTATGCAAAGTAAACACTATCATAGGGAAATCGTATGAATGAAACTACTGATTCCTTAGAATATATACTAGGTACTTTTGTAAATATAAATCGCGATTGCGATTGTAGCGCGATTATGAATCACATCATTGGTAAACTATGATTTTTAGGCGCGCTTAGAAATAATTGTGTTTGAAAAGTGTAATCATAATTCATGTGATTATGAATTGCAGTAATCAGCCTAGAAGGGCACTTAGTGCGATTAGTTTATTTTAACCTCAAAATTTCAAATGACGGACAATATCCGGATATTTAGATATTCACTTTATTAGCTTTTAATGCTTTTAAATTACACTTAATCACTATTTATGCATTGTAGATATATTTTTAATTGATAAATCTATAAAAACAACTTGTAGCTTGTTAATATAAATTCAAAATAATGAGCCATAAATAAACAAATCATGAAAATGAATCAGTTGCGTTGGAAAACAAACATAATTTCTGATTAATCACTGACGTCCCGGATAATCGCAATTTATATTTATAAAAGTATCTAATGTGATAGAAATAGCCAAAATTATAGTGTGGGAAATTCAAACTGGGGCCAACTTTTTGTATTTTCATATCTAATAAAAGTAGAAATAATTCATCTTAATATTTTGTTATATATTTAATTTACAGGCTGTCTCAAAATTATACTGACAATGTTTAATGTAGATTATTTAGATGAAACGATGATTTTTAAAAAAAAATTATGAAATGTTCCTAGTTTTTGAGTTAAGGCTTTCAAAGATGGTGGGAAAAAATCATTATTTGTTTATTGTGTCAAAACGGTTTGACCGAGTATAAAATTTGGTGTATTATTTTAGTCAACGCAGATGGTTCTTTTGGTAGAATAATTATCGAAATTAAATCAAAGGCATCTTGGATTTTTACTACTGAGATGATCTTCAAATGTATAGAATTTTTTGTGATCAAAATTTTGGAAATTGGGATAATCTACTATAATAAAATTGCTTTCTTGAAAAATATTTTCCTAAATGCAACCATTTTTGAAACAATTTTGAATGCTTATTAATTCCTTATGTGACATTTCCTTTTATAATGTTTAATCGAGAAACATTTATCTTTTTATTTATCAATGTGACGTTTAATTAGCTTTATGTAATACACCTCTTGTTTTGTTGCAAATAAAGCTATTTCGTGTTTTTACCAAATATATCTCGAAAACTAAGGACATTTTAAATTTGCTTTTTGAAAAAAATCATTTCATCTGGATATAATCTACCATTAAGCATTGTCAGTATAATTTTGGAACACCTTGTATATTAACTTTTTATGGTTCTTTTTATTTTTAATAGCCTATTCTCTCAGATTCAGTTTTTAATTGCAGCACTTTTGGTAATGAATTTCACTAAATATTCCTAAATTGCTTTTTTCCTTAGGCATCACATTAAAAGAGACCAAAACAATTAATTTTTAAAAAATATTTCCTAGTGTTACTTATTTCAATTAATTGAACTCTACTTTGAAATTATTCCCCCAGTGTACTGTTTATTAAAATATTTTTACAAATAATTGGAAAATGCTTGCACTTGTTTAATAAGTAATTTAAAATTATGTGTTTGTAAAATACCAACATATTCATACATTGTAAGCGTGATATTACAATTTGTAAATGTTCTTATAGGCTTTATTAATTTAAAATATAATAAAACTTAATTTTTTCATTGTAAGATGAATCTATAACATTAAACTTTCAGTTTAATGGAATATTATGATTGTAGTGACACATTAATAAAATTCAGTTATAATTCACTTTCATTGAATTGAAACGAAGAATTTAAAATTACTTACCTCTTCATAAAAAACAAGTAGTACAATTCACAAGTACCACACTGTTTGCAAAATATAACAAAATTAGTTATTTTTTACTTCAGGAATATTGACCGAAAACCTAGCCATTGTACATTCCTCAGATGTTTTTAAGTTTTACCACCCTGGATACACCCTTTTTCGATAGCATTGTATTTATCTTAATAAATATTACTATGTTTATATTGATGATACATATTTAATCATGTATTAAAAAATTACGTTAATGTTACATTTGTAACAGCATAAAAAATATGCATTGAATAGCAGTTTGGTAATCTCAGATAACATATGCAATGTTAAGGGTACAACGCATGATGCTCTTAAACTTATTGTGCATGCTTTAAAGACTGGCTTGTACACTTATATACTATTTATTCAAACAAATCAGTTTGCGAACAATTTTTTCAAGAAGTTGTCTTTGTATATGAACTATTCCCTTATATCTGAACCAATTAAAAATGGTTAGTTTTTCTCTTGCCAATCTAGTGTGCAAAGATGGAAAATCAGAAAGTGAATTAATTACCTAATGTTTTTATGAAAGGTGACATCCTTCCAAATAATTTCCTTTGTCTGGTCTTTCACATAGATTAAATTTTTATTTATGTCTATAATATGACATTTTTTGTTATAATTACAGGTTTCATGTATTTACCATATTTACCATTCATTCTGAATAAAATAATTATGAAACTAAAAGCCCTAACTTTTTTTATATTTGAGGTCAGAACTGGTTAAAATCGAATAACTTAATTACTTAATTCCGTTTTATATGAACTAAGTTGTCTCTATAATAAATTTTTAAAAATTGAGTAACTGAAAATACTTGAAGTATTATTATGAACAATATATCTCAAAAACTAAACAGCATAGCATATAGAAATGAAATTTTCTATTTAAGTTTCCTGTCTTCTGCATATGAGTGACAAGAATTTAGTTAAAATCAAATGACTGGGCGTGCCACTTTATTCTCAAGATTATTATGTTTTTTTGTGATTTTATCAAAAACAGCTATAACATTTTTTAAAACTTGCTATGATTCTTATGTCTTTAATGCGCTTTTACGTGAACTCGGTTTCTCTGTGAACATGCATTGAAGCGAGTTATCAGAGAAAATCTTTGGAGTTAAGCAGTGATTTATAGATGTGTGACCTGTGTAATTATCATTCCCAAAATAAACAAATAATGTTTTAATAATTTGTGGACATTTTTACGTATCTATAATACTTAAGAGAAAGCCGGCTGTTGTCTTACATCAAATTTTTTTTTCAACTAACCAAAGCTAATTTTCTAATGTACCCTGTTCATCAATAAAAGCTTATTCCTTGAAGTATGATATACAATTAATCAGGCATCTCAATGAGCACAATTAAGTGGCACTTAAACACCAATTCAAATAAATGAGCAAGACAGAAACACGAAGCTGACCTAATGGATTCATTATCATGCCAATTTTGCATCTATAAAGAATAAAAATTCATTTATTTGTATTAATTTATTTTATTTTGAAACAAATTAAAATTATATGACACTATTTTAATTAAAAAACCTATTTACTTATATAAACATAATATAATTACATTTAGATGATATTAATAAAACTTGTGAAGCATATTTAGTAAATAATCCTCATGTAAACTATGTACAATCTTAGCAGTTATTTTTTTAAGTAATTGGGTTAGACATCGTGAATTTATTAGAATCTGAAATAGTTATTTGTATAACAAGGAAAAAAATAATACTTTACCCCCAAGTTATAATACACAGCTATAATTTTTTCTATAACCTGTAATGCTAAAAGAAAAATCTATGTTTACTGAAATATAATATATAGTATAAAAACAATGATGTGTAATACTTATAAGGAATACCTTAGGATGCTTAGGAATCAGTTTGATTTTCTGTGAAATCTTCCTTAATAGACATCAGTTTGTGGGCATTAGGTTAATGTTAGCAATTAAGCAGATCTAAAGTAATACCAAAAATGATGAAAAGTTTGAAACTGATACTTATAAGACAATGTAAAAGCGTTTTACACGATAAAAATAAATAATGCTATAAGTAGCTATAATAATCGTGCATTAAAATAAAATTAATATTATGAATAATAACAAAATTATATCATAAAACAAAATATTAGTAAATAATCTGAATTTAATAGTTAAAAAGATCATGTATTGAAAAGTAATTATCAAGTTAACAAGATTTGTTCTTACAATCAGGAGTAATTGATGCAGAAGTACACAGAAGCAGCAATTTTCATACTCAAGCACACCTTTCTTCCAGAATAAATGCCTTGAAATTCATAAATAGCCATAAAATGTTCAAAGTTAAAACAAAGAATTTTAGCCATATTATTAACAAATCAAATACCATTTTAAGTTTAACAAAGTTATGTAATTAAATTTTGAATAAAGCAAAAATTTCAAGTTTTAATGTGATTTAATTCGATAAACAATTATGCTAAAATTTGTGATCATATTAATAAATAATTAAAAGATTAAGTAAAATTTTAAAGTCAAAATATGAATTAAAAATATAATAAAGATTAAATCCAAAATTTTGAAATCAAAAAAGGCCAATAAAATTAGCAAGGTGTAACTTCAATTAATAATGAAGAGATAAATTAATTAAACAATCTCATATGTAGGAGTAAGTCAAAAATATAACATAACATAATCAGTACTAACACAGTCTGCTAATTTGCATCTAGTGATGTGTACAAGCAAAAAAGATTGTGTATCTAAACAACTAATATGAACATTTCCCAATATAATATAAAGATAGCTAATTAGTATAGCCTTAACGAAGATAAATAAATAAAGGAACTTACCAAAAAATTTAAATTATTAATCTTGTACAATTATACACATCATTTATTACAGGTGAAAACAATTAAATAAAGCAAAAATGTGTAGTCACTTTTTATTTGAATGAGGTTAAATACAAATCGCTCTAGCAGCCCATAAAAATGGCCCTAGAACAATAGAAATTATAATAATCTGGCTAGGATTGTAGACTTAGTTATGATTACGAATATAATTAAATAATAACAAAGTTGAAAATATAATTTAAATCATAAAAGAATCTGGTGTAAGACAACACACGACTTTCTCTTACGCACATAGATATGCCAATAGTATCCACAAATGATTAGATTATTGTCTACATTTATTTTGGAAACTATAATTGTAATGGTCACACATCCAAGTTACTGGACAGGCAAAAGGCTGCTTAACTCCGGAAATTTTCTCTGATAACTTACTTCAACGCATTTTTTCAGAAAAATTGTTGTTCTTGTAAAGGGGCATTAAATACATAATAACCATAGCACATTTAAAAATAAAAGTTATAGGTGTTTTCGAGAAAATCGCAAAAAAACTTAAAAATCACAAGAATAAAGTTGCACTTCCGGTCATTCGATTTTACCTAAATTCTTGTCGTCTCATGTGCAGAAGATAAAATACTTAAATATACAATTTCATTCATATATCTTAGTTAGTTTTTGAGATGTGTTGTTCACAATTAATACGCTAAGTACTTCTGATTACTTGATTTTTGAAAATTTATTAGAGATGCAGCTTGATTCTTCTTAGCAGTCGACAAGTGACTTGCGATGAGTCGAAAACATGGTACATATAAGACTTTAAATCTTGAAGATAAAGTACGCGCAATTAAACTCGTTAAAAATGGCATCCCAAAAAATTGTGTTGCCAAAAAATTCGAGATACCCCTGAATACACTAAGCATGATTTTAAAAGTGGAAGAATGTACCTTAGCATGGTTGAAGCAAGCCCATGACAATGATATTCTAGTTAGTGGAGCCATTTTACATAACAAGGCTGAAGAATTTTCAAAAATTTGAAAAATTATTGACTTTAGAGTAAGTACAGGGTGGTTTAATCGATTTAAAGATAGACATGGTCGATCCTTTAAAAGAATTTTTACAAAATTTGTTAATTTGAATTTTTATTAATTCGAAGTTTTTAAACAGCCCCCTAACTTTGAATTAACGAAATTTCACTGTATCAAATATAATATTTCCTAACTGAATACGACTCTATTACATCATCAAGAAAACCATATGCATGCTGATCATATATGTTGATGAGTTGAACCGTATAGAGTGCTTAAGGGCATAAAAGATAGAGACAGTTGATGTGTTAAAAAACAAATGCAAAAAATTCACCTTAAAATTTTATTTTAACTGAAAATATGGTCCTCAAAAAGTTAGAAATCGATAAAGGACTTTTAAGGCTAAAAAAAATTATAAATTAATTAATAAAAACGACAATGTTCCTATTATATTTTATTAAAAACTTTTATTTTTGTATCTATATGAATTAATGCCTATTATAATTTAAGTCATGGCATTTTATTAATTTGATCAATGAAAACCTAGAAAAGTCAGAGAATTTCAAATGGGAAATGTGATGGCAATCTTGATTTATTTATATTTATGGTAAACGGTTTATCTTACACTGGTTTTTATTATGTTGATGGTAGATAATAATTATGTTACTTATAAAGAAGCGCACGGTACAATAAACCAAACTAATGGTTATTGAAATATTTTACACATTAATAAATATTCTAATGACAAGTTTATGTAATATTTATTAATTCCTGAAACATGTGATAATCTTTTGTTGTTTATTTAATATAAGTTCTTAGAATAATTACTTTCAAGAAAATTAAAATATGCTTTGTGAAAATAAGATTAGCAATTGTTTGGAATTACCTTAAGCCATTAGGATAATGGATTGAATTTAAAACTATAGAATTCCTAATAAATTTATTAGCTGAGACCTAAAATCTGCAGTGACAATGCTTCAATATAAATATTGATATAACCCCGTCCACTTGAGTTTTAAATGCCATTACATTGATGACGTAACTATTAAAATATGTCGATTTAAATTATACCATTTAGGTCTCAGAGTGATAAATCGGAAAGATTGATTTTATTTGTTTTCTATTAATTGTAGAATAATTGTTGCTAAACCTTATAGTTTTACCTATGTGCCTCAATGACAATTTGAAAAGTAACAGTTGACAGTTGTTCCTCAATTATAATAAGTAAATTACGCGACACTAAAATTTATACTTATAAGGGGAGTTTACGCTTTTTGGATCACCGATTTTGTAATGTTGTCATTTGGAGATGATGCACTTTTTAAGTGTTGATAAAAAATAATGGTTTGAATTTTAGCATATTCTTTTAGTGCCAGAGTGGTGCAGTGAATATAGCACTATGATTATAAGAGTAAAAGTTGTGATTGCACACCCCATTAATAACTTTTTCTTTTTTACACAGTTCTTTTATTACTATGGAAAACAATATTTATATTCAGTAAAGCATCGATTACCGGAACATCCATTATCTGAACGATTTATTAGGTTATAACATATATTTGTCCCAATTCGGAGACCAAAATTTATTATTTCAACCCTAGAGTACACATTTCAATTTTCAAATCACATGACAAGTCCCATATCCAGATCTTGTGCTTCAAAAGAACTAATAAATAAACATGTACATGTACTGAGGGGATTTCACCCACAATGCAGTTTTATATGTAAAAGACACAGGTGCACGTGATTGAAAACTTTCTTCTTGAGTCTTAATTATCAATCATATTTTCTTTATAAATTATCTGTGCGTTGATGCCAGAGACATTCAATATGGGAAAAAACACTAAAAGACCACGGTTACTTTTACATGAGACAAAGTATATTAAACAATTGGTCGATGCGTCAACACTGCCCGTTGTCTTATTCCTAGGTGAACATTCAAATACCTTAACTAATTGGCATTAAATAGTTTTTCTTTTGTTTTTATTGGTGTGTTGTAATTATATAAAATTTATATACATATGTAGTTGATAACCCAACAAACACTCTGGCTCTGGCCCAATGCATTCCCAATAATAGTATGCCAGAGGTTCTAACAATGGCTTGATGCTGATTTACAATAATGGGCCAGTTTAAATACGTCATGCTGGCCATCAGATGGGCCAATAGCAAGCATTTTGCTAGCAATGAACCCATGTTGAGTAAACTATGGTCTGTTTCTGACTGATGATAATGACCCAGCATTTTGCTAGTAATGGACCGATATTAAATGAACTTTTGTTATTTTGAGATGCTGAATCGATACTGTACCATAGTGTAATAGAAATATATACATTGTTTTCAGTGTAATTTTTGTTATTTAATAATTTTTCTTACCTGATACATATATAAAAAATAATTATTTTTTAATTAAAATTTTCGATGTTCAGTTTTTGGTTATCTGTTATATTTCCCTACTATCCCAAGTAGCAAGATGCCATCTTATTTACATCATGTTTGATTATGTGTTATATCATTATGCCTTATAATTTGATGTAAAATAGATGAAAAAATAATGCAAATGTCACAGCCCAATAATTTAATTTTGTAACGAGTTTATGAAGACATATTATACATTTCTTTAAAACTTTGAACACCAATTTGATGTAATTAATAATATATACAGGGTGTCTACTGATGCGAAAAGTCACGAAAAAATAATGAATCGCAAAGAGCGGTCACGAAAGTCACTAAAAGTAATGAAAAATAGAGATCAGTAATGAATTTTAAATGCCAGTGAAAAAATAATGGAAATTTATGAACTGACAAATACATAATATAAGTATTTTTAAAATATTTCTTATCACGTAAAAACAATCTTCACGTGAAATACAATATACGTGATTAAATACAAATATAAATTCATGTTGACAGTGAAAACATCACGTATGTATCATGCTATAAATACATACTTATTTAGAAAGAGGCGAACACGAAATACTATATACTTTATTAGTGCTTACATTATCTCATTTCTACAAATATAAATAATTATTCTGCTAAAACTGTAA
>JAHWXV010443968.1:0-10389 GCA_024586415.1 Phrixothrix hirtus
ACAGTTTTAGCAGAATAATTATTTATATTGGTAGAAATGAGATAATGTAGACACTAATAAAGTATATAGTATTTCGTGTTCGCCTCTTTCTAAATAAATATTTATGGCATGATACGTACGTGATTTGTTCACTGTCAACATGAATTTATATTTGTATTTGTATTTATATTGTATTTCACGTGAAGATTGTTTTAACGCGATAAGAAATATTTTAAAAATACCTATATTATATATTCGTCGGTTCGGAAATTTCATTATTTTTTTGGTGGCGTTTAAAATTCGTTACCGATCTCTATTTTTTATTACTTTTAGTGACTTTCGTGACCGCTCTTTGCGATTCGTTACTTTTTCGTGACTTTTCATGTCAGTAGATACCCTGTCTGTATATATTACATCCACTTGCCCATCCAGGTCTACTATCTCAGTCAATAGTTGAATAATGATAAAAAGATTGATTCAGTTGATCTTTGGTTCATGAAGCCATGCTGGGAAGATGCTATAAGACTGCAAGCAGATGGGTGTATGCACTTATACAAAACCATCTCAAATACTTTGGAAAAGTTTGACAGAATGGATATGGGCAGATAATTACTTATTAAAGATGTCACCTGATTTAAAAATGGGAACATAGACTCCTTCCATTGATCTCGAAATGTAAGACTGTAATGCCATATTAAACAATAATTTCAAAAAATGTGCAAAGGCTCTAATACAATCTTTGACCAGAAATAAATGTGTTATCGGAACTAGATATCATTTTATTTTTAACCTTTTTCTCTGTTTGTATAATTTCATCCTCGGTAATATTAATTGCACTAAATTTCTCACCATAAAACTGAGCTTCATAATAGTCACCCTTTGTTGAGTCTGGTACTGAGAATGTAACAGAGGTACTTTGAAATAACTGGGCCAACTTATTAACTATGTCTTATGAAGCAGAGAAATTTTCATCATTTATTCTCATTGTACTAGGAATACGAGACGTTTTATTTTTTAGATTAACATATGACCAAAACTACTGTGAATCGGTTGATATGTTACTCTAAATAAGCCTGATATATGAACTGTGTGCTAATTTAATTTCACGTTTTACTTGTAATCTTAAATGTTTATATTTTTCAAGAAGATGTGCATCTTTAATCTTTTTGTATCTTTTACTGATATTTCCTTTTCTTTTTATTTGCTTAATTATATGTGAATTAAACCAGGGGGAAAATTTGTTTAAAATTTTTAAATAAATAAATAAATAAAAAGTATGATAAAATTGCTGGACAGCGAGATTAACATTGTTATAATGAAGCAAAAAGGTTCAGTCTATTTTACACAGATGCTCATATAAATGCACTTAATTGGATCGCTTAAAGTTATATGCTTTTCATTTTAGGTTAGGGGAAAGACAGTTTGATTTTACAGCATATCCTGTATTATTATTAGCAAAGAGGGATGATGAGATCATCTTCCTGAGCAATAGATGGTAAATTATTAGTTACTATACACTTCATATTAGACATGATAAGATTCAATAATCAATCTAATCTATTTTTAGTTTATGTTGATTTCAATTTACATGATTCATTATTATTTAGTTATTGATATGAAGGAAATGGATTTTTTTGTTTTATATGTACCAGTATTTCATTTTGGTTTCCTATTTTTCTTTTTTTCTATAGTAAAGCTGTAGTTCACATAAGTTATAATAAAAGAGTTTGTTTTTATGTTTTTAACATCTTTTAACAAAATATTTTATTATTTATGTCGATTTATCAACATTGTGCATATGTATGCATACACACCTAGACGGAAAATGTAAAAACACGCATATATACTAAACAAAGGATGCACATTAGCACAAGCTTAAATGATACCCATTTTTATGACTAATCGTGTATAAAAAGCCCTGATGCTAAAGAGTTAAAACACTGATATGAAACATGGTTGTGATTACTTCAAAATTTTCATTGCTTTAATTTTATTAAATTTTGTTCGTTGTAATGTAAATTATTTTTTATCAAAATAAAATTTGTTACCTTAGTATTTCATTATACAGAGTAGGCCTTAACTGTTGGCGGGGTTGTTTCATATATATTTCAGAAATGCATAGGCATATATGGGTAAGGGGAATGTCATTAGACATGCTATTTTGTGGAATTGTTAGTCACCATGGAGCCATTTACAGGAGCGGAGTGTGCATTTTATGTTCATATGTATAATGAAAACAATAAATCAGTGACGATTTCTAGGCATATGTATAGACGTGAACATGGTTTACAAGACATTAGTGAAGCACCATGTGCAAATTCTATTCATATATGGACCAAAATGTTCAAGGCAATCAAATCAATAGTGAGATTCAGCTTATTCAAGAATTAAAACGCAACATCAATGTGCAATTCAATTTTGTAAATTCCCAATAGGAAATGACAGGCACTAAAACTGGTCGGACTGAAGGATCTATAATTCAAAACACCCTGTATATAAGCATGTAGTTTTCTTATCTTTAATTGAAGTTAAGGCATGGTGTATTTATACATTTATTTCCATTTCCATTTGAAATAATTATTCTATATTTATGTAAAATTCAATTCATTATTGAATTCCATACATTTGCTTTTTAAAATTAACAACTGTTACAATATTGCAAAGAATTTTTTAAATATTCAATCTTTACAGACATCTGGCTGTCACTATCATAAAATATCATCAAATGATATCTATACTATGCCTGAGGAATCTTGAAGATTGTAATCCCCTTCCTGCATACAGTAAACGATAAGATGCGGTCTTGGTAGAAAACAAGTACCTTCTTGTTGCTTGTGAGTTCGATAAGAACAGATTATTATAATAAAATTTGAATAAGTGCGCCTTTTCAATTATAATAGAAAAACTATCAAATTGCTGTGAGTTACACCCAACTAGGGCAGCAATAGAGCCAATAAGCACTGGCAAGTGTCCCATATGTTTGTAACGGCCTCTATCAACCTATCCTTGGAAACCAGAGTAACCTTGCTTTTTTATCGACCAAGTAAGTTACCATCTTCTTATCTTTACATTGTCAACCTCCTTTTGAGGGTTCCAAAATCATCACATGACATCTACCCAAGTGTTCAGTACTTTGTTTAACAGACTATTCACCATCACTTATGTTATTACTAAAAGTTGAAGTAAAGTTTGAAATGTAAATATCTAATAAGTTGTATTTGTAAAGATTTCTAAAGAACACAATTACAATTAGTATTGATAAATTCATTGGATCAATGAGTTAGGGCAGGGGAGCGGCAACCTGTGGCCCCAGAGCAACATGGGACTCTTTTAATGCAAATAATTGTGTATATTTAATATTTAATTTTATTGATTTGTGGCTTCGTAAGTATTATTTTGGTACATATAAACCTAAAAATTGTTCTTTACAAAAAGAGGTTGCCAATCGCTGAGTTAGAGTAATATAGACAATTATAGCTACCTGTACAATCTTTATTTTTATGTCATGCTATATTGAATTATTTTACTTTATGGCATTATACCAATTCTTAATTATTCGTTTTATTGGTATGCATATTTTAACATTAAGTTATCTTAATTATTTCAGTTTAGTCAATAAAACGGTACGAAAATGATTGTAATCTGTGAAATGAGTGATCTCTCACAACACAATAATGTAACTTATGTAGTTTCACAAACCCACAAATTAGTCTTTTCTAAAGGAAATCAAACTTTGGCCTTCATCCCTTAATTCCATATAATTTTTGGTCACCTATTATTGCTGAACACAAAAGCATATTGGAAACTATATAGAACAAATTCTTAAAATATTTATATTATCAGAAATATAAAAGAAACATTAAGCTTCCATCATATCACCACATCAGAGTAGAAGTTAATATTCAAAAGCTGGAAATCAGAAGATCAATTCTGTATTTCTGTATAAACTGTTCAATGATTTTATAGATTGCTCGCCTTTGATACGAAGAATAAATATATACGTTCCTGGTCATACTGTTAGAAATTGTGATTTACTCAAGGCAGTCGTATAAGCAGCATTGATTTTTAATCAACTAGCCCATTTCACACATTTGGAAATATTTGAGATTTCATACACTTCATTTATAAATCAACTAAAAAATATTAGGGAACTGTAGATTATATGTTGATTATGCTAAATGTTAACTTTATTGCACATTATTTTAGAGTTTCTTTTTATTACTGAAACATGTAATTAGGCCTTTGACCTGTTTGTATTCAGTACTTAATAAATAAATAATAAATCGAGGTATTTGATAAAGCGGCGCTTGTATGATTAAAACAGATTTAACAATACCTAATACCACCGGTGCTGAAGAACTTACCTAAAGCTAATCAATAGCTTCATTTTAAAGCCCTTGTCTCCTTCTAGCCAAGCACATCTGTAAGTTCTGCGCTTTGACAATTATTTAACCTCTGAAAGTACATAGCTTCAAAAAAGAATTCCAGAATGGCATTAAAAGTCTGGAAGACAATATTAGGATGTGGAAAATGGGGAAGAAAAATTGCATAGAGTCAAAAAGCAGTCTCGCTGATAACATAGAGCACCAGTAAAACTAAAAAGGATCGATGTGCAAGGGCAAACAGATGTTTGTCAGTTATGTTCTAGATGTCACTATTCAATTGGCATCGGCGCAACATAAATCAAATAGATTGCTCATTGATGGAACCATCACATGAAAAAGTTGCCAAATGTTACTAGAAATAGGAGCCATGAGGATGATTGAGAAGCAAAATATCTTCGAAAATGAAAAATTACTGCTTTTGCAGCTCTGACTACAAGCAGCTACAGGAAATCATGCAACAGTTCATGATGAAATTATGACAAAGATTGAAATTAATACTGAGTAATAGAAGGTGATATTGATGACAACATAATAATGGGAATGGATATAATGTCCAAGTTTGGGTTCCTTTAAATTTGAAGAATTGCCACTTATGAATCAAAGATGAAAAGATTTCCCTTCATTATGCAATAAAGGTAATCCTTGTGGAAGAGGGGAATTACTAATAAGAAATAAAACAACAATTGAGGATTGACTAGATGGAGATTTTTGGGTAGAATTTGTAGAAATCCTGGAAACTAATAATAGGAATATTGGCCATAGAATTATAGCTGCTTGAGGCCAAAGGAATTACACTTATGTGCTTGGTAAATATCAACAATTTCAAGATGTCATTGAAGAGGGCATTAAATTAGGGCTGTGAATGTCAGTATCATTTGCACTATATTGCATGAAGACCAATGAAAAAATTACCATATTCAAGTCTTTGGGTAGCAGTCTATATTCCAAGACCAAGAGCAGAAGGCTGGTCAACTAATTGAAAGATACATTGACATCTTTGCCACTAATGATAAGATGAAGGGAAGAACAGCATAGTAATGCATAAAATAAATACAAAAGATCCAGCTAATATGTCACAATCAAGAAATTGCCTAGCTAGGGATTATTGAACCATCCAATAGTTCATGGCCATGCCAGTTATTCCTGTTAAAAAAGATGGCATATTGCTATATTCTGTGTCGACTATCATCACTTGAACAACATAACTAAAAAGGACAGCTGCCCTTGCCCAGGATTGATTACACACTTGATACTTTTTGGCTCCAGGTTGTTTTCCACTTTAGAGTGGATATTGGCCAAGTCAGTGTAGAGCTTGAACATCATGAGAAAATGACATTTACTATTGGATTATGACCTGGGCAATTCATAGTGACACCATTTAACTGTGTATTGCACAGCAATATTTAAAAGGTTGATGGATATGATAGTAATTGGAATGTCCATTGATGAACATCTAAAATATTGTAGAGGTGTTCCAAAGATTGTACAGTGTCCACCACTTTAGTCTGAAAAAATGTAATCTGTCCTAGAAGAAAATTAAGTAATTGGGCCATGCAATTTTTGAAAAAGACATGATATCTGACCCAGAAAAGATTCGGGAATTTTTACAGTAGTTGAGATATTGGCGAAGGAGCTCATTAGCTATTTTGGAATTCCATTGGAATTTCACTTTGACCAAGGACGAAATTTTGAGTTAGTTCATAGTTAATTGTTAAAAATATGGAAAACCAAGACTGCTACTTTTTATCTGCAAACAGATGGGAAGGTGGAGTACATAGGGAAAGATTTGTTGAAGGTAATCTCAGATCATCAATGAGCCTAGGATCAATGCTTACATGTTTTTACAAACATATTGATCGGTTATACAAGATGTTATGGAATGTCTTTGATAAAATTTATGAGCAGCTTCCTGGCAATAAGCACAACAAAAAAATCTTGGTAAAATTTTTGGCTAAAGTGAACAGTTTTCTCTGAAAAAAGTATCAAGAAATTATACCTCGCATTTTGGGTATTGCTAGTATATTGTAACAATGCAAGAGTATCTTTTAAAATTTTCAAAGTGGCAATATTAATACACTGTAATTTTTAAACTACTCTCACTGTTTAGTATACTCTAAAATTAATTCTGGCATTTCAAAATAAATAAGGTTTAATTGCAACAAATTACTAAACTAAAATAAAAATCAAAATAACGAAAATAATAAAGGAAATACAGCAAATTTTGAAAATGTTCCCCAATTGATATAATGCATACCTTTGCAAATTATAACAGGAAATTTCTCACTATAGATAACTCATCTGGATTGTTCCGAATTCATTCTTTGACATATAGAATTCTCCATTCCAAAGCTTCCACATTATTCATAGGAGTCTTATATACCATTGCTTTCATGTAGCCCCACATATAGTAATCACAAATATTCAAGTCTGGGGAGTGGGCTGGCTATGCAACAGGCCAGCTCTGCCAATCCAACTTTCACCATATGAATTATTTAAAAACCATCTCACATTGACACTAAAGTGAGGAGGGGCATCGTCATGCATGAAATACATCCTGTTATGGATCACTATGGGCACTTCTAATAATTCTAGTAGATTGTTTATCAGAAAATCCAAATAACTGCATACATTGAATTTCTCCAGTAAAACAAACGATCCTATAAGTTGAGTTGCAATTATTCCCGGTCAGACATTTACAGAAAAGCAATTTTGAAAATGGGTCATATAAACAGCATGTGGATTGTCATTTGCCCATTAATGGGCGTTGTGAAAATTGAGAATACCATTTCAGGTAGAGCAGCATTAGACTGTAATGAGAATCTCAGAGTGGAATAAAGGATTGTCACAAAAATTATGTCTGGGAATAAAATCTTGTGGACTCCAACTTTGAACCCATTGTAAATGATAGGGATACAAAAGATATTTTTTGTGTTCTCCATATTGTCCAGTGGCTTACATTGACTTCTCTTGCAATCCCTCAGGTGTTAGCTGATGGATCTGTTTCTACCCTATGAAAAATTTCCTCTTCAAGATTCATCATGCTAGGGTCCCAGCCCTTTTCTACCTCCTGATTTTTTAGCAAAATTGATTCTGTTTCCTGCAGCATTTGTGCTACATTCACAATAGTTTGATGATGTGACTGTCAATAGTCAGGGAAAATGTTCCGCAAACTTTCGAGCTGCCACTTTTACCAAATTCGCCATATACAAAGTGCATATCTACTTAATAACAAATAGTGTATTCTGGTGCTACTGCAATATTGAAAAAGAAAAATTAGAAAATAAATTCAATGTAATTAATAATTCTTGATTTTTATTATGGTAACTAATTAACAACATACCGAGCCCATCTTATTTATTTTAGGTTTTTCACATATTTGTTAAATCATTGTTACAGTAATGATGACAGGATAATACAATACTAACAGTACCAAAATATTGTGACGAGTATTTTAAATATGATTTTTTGAAACCATAAATTTTAGCAAAAAAGATACATAAGTTTTCGACTACATTTTTTTTATAGCCAATACACTCTGAAAGTTTGTCAAAAGCATTCCCTAACTCCTTGTGTAAGAGCTAACTTGTTTAGGTTTGAGATAAGGCTACCATGTGATTTAGAATTCGGCAGTTTTACTAGAGAAGAGGACTATGCCAAAAGTGAGTACATCAAGAGCCTTCGGCTACAGCTGAACTTTATACATGACAGAATCATGGTAAACTTCAGATTGCTAGTGATTGAATAAAGGACCAGTACAATGTAAATTCTAAAACTAGAGGATTTCAACACAATTATTTGGTGTAATTGCATCAGTCACAGTGGCAAGGCTTATCACTGCAACTATATTGAAACTGCATTGACCCTGAAGTCTGTATAAAGTTATAATAAGGATTAATGATATAATAAACCAGATTAGAAAGCTACCCAAAGGAAATCCTAGTGATACAAATGAATCAGTTAGAGCTCCATATGCTGATAGAAATGTGGAGCAAGAACAATCAGAGGTTGGTATACCACATCAAGGTGGAGAATATGAAAGTCAAGAGTAAAAAACTATTATTTGTATATTTCATGCCATCTTTCTTGCAGATTTAGCGATATATCACTGAAGAGCACATAATCTCTTTGACATATCAGAACAGCATCCTTTTGTTCTTTGTGTTGCTAAAGATCTATGGATGTCTTATGGTAATGCTGCCAAATTTAAAAAACCATATGGCAGCACAGCAGAGATAAAGCAGCAGGGGCCAGAAGATGGTAGGGAATGCCATCTAGAGCACTGTCACTGCCAGGGTATATGAAGCATCCACTATTTTATTATAAAGGTGTAGTCATATCAGAAGATCCGTGGAAGATGTGGGGCCTAAGAAAGCAACTTCATGTCAATGGTGACAGAAAGTTAGCAATACCACAGATCAATTGTGGGCTTGACCAAACTTAACTGGCAAATGGTGCACAACATGATAGCGGTAATGCTTCAAAGCACAAGTAAACAAATCCTAGTGTGTAGTTGGAATCCAAGACAGGTTTTGTGAAGAAAAAAATGGTTGACTTCCACTTTTATAAATACTTTAGTTGCAATAATGGATCACATAATCCGATGATTGAAGTAGGAACATCAAATCTGCACAGATTAAGGTTACTGTTACAGAATGCAACAATCATAAGGGATGAGACAGTGTAACAAAATTAGCAATGACATATTTAACAAGTTACCCAGTGAAAATTTCCATGATGGGTCAGCTTTAGATTGAATTACCAGCTTAAATGGATCTTCTCTAGACTTCTGAAGAATATTCTAAGAAGTTATAATTTTGATATAAATATATGACACAGCTTAGTTTAAGTCAGTTTTGAAATTGATATTTAAGTATAGAGATAATGAAAGATAAATTGTACTTTATATAAAAATTTTGAATAAATAGAATGCAAATAAATAATTAAATAACTTGTGAGTTTTGCTACATCATGAGAAACAAACGTATCTTAAAATAAAAATTGGTAGAAATAAAATGCTATTTTGTTTTTTCAAAAATACATACTGTGATTTGAGGTATAAAATGAAGAAATAATTATGACGAAAAGTTGTGACCTAAGATAATAATTTTGTAGGATATTTCTATTTCTGAAAACTTAGATTCATGTGGTTATTTAATGTATTACTTAAATAAATACAAAATTCAAGATTTATTATATTAAGTGGAACGAATACAGCTTTGACTCTAATTTTTTAAATTTATGTAAAGAAAATGTCAAATTTCAACATCCTATTTTTAATTCTGCAGATTGATCTTGAACGATCTTTTGAATTAAATTGGAATATTTGTAGTACTATATTTTGTAAGAAATATGTACAATCATTCAATTTCATTTATTGGTTCAAAGTGATATGATTTTGTTGTTTAAAATACATAGAACATAATTATTATATTATTAGTAATAATGAAATGCAGACAACTTTGAATTTTATCCCTGTAAAGAATAAACTAAACTTTAAACCTATTTGAATTTATGTTATGAACATTCATTGTGTAATGCTTACTATTTACTTGTATTAATCTTTAAGTTATTTTGAAAGAACCGCTTTACCCGTGAATTGATTTAAACTAAATTCAGTCAAATTTGGCTTCAATTAATATACAGTGTGCAACAAAAGTCAGGAATATTGAGTATTTATCAAAAACCAATAAGTTTTGTTGAAAATATGTAAACTTATTGATTTTTACTTTTTGAGCAGGACTTTTCCTAATATTCTGGTAAATTCGACCTTTAATTATTTTTAAGATATGACATAATCTTGATTTTTTTAAATAGAAACATTCATTTTTTACTATAGAAACCGATAAGTGTTGCGTTTGTAAATTCGTTGATATACCATAAGTCAGACCTGTTACGTAGCATTTATAAGCTATGAAGAGAAATGTTTCAGAAACAAATACTGTTTAATAGCGGTAGTATGTTGCAAAATTTTATTAATGTAATGCAATATACTGAGAAAAATTCAAAAATATTAAATAATCACAAT
>JAHWXV010444007.1:0-15861 GCA_024586415.1 Phrixothrix hirtus
TCGCTGCTTATATAGGAAAGATATTCTAGAAACAATTGGAATAGAACATCCAAGAATATTACCTAAAATAATGATATAATGCTATGACTCATTGCTGACCCAATTGAATTGACAGACATAAATTACTGCAATGAGTCATTTGCGGATTACGTCATCTATTTTATTACAAAGAAAACATTCTATATGATTCTAGAATTTTCCATTTACTTTTTCTAATTTTTGTTACAATATTTTAAATTAAGTAATACCACTAATCCTGGCGTATTGTACCTTGATTGTTGAAAGTCTAACATCGGCGAAGATGAGAATAATGCTACGTGAAATTCTATAAGGTTATTTTTATCTGTAATGTAGCCCAAAAGATATGAGAATATAACTTGAATTTGAAAGATTTATTTAGATTTTTTATGAACATTCTTAACAAATTATGCCTGCTAAACCAGTCGCGAAATATCTGAAATTGTTACAAGGATCCAGCAGAATTTGAGGAGACATGCTAAAATTTGCATTCAAATGAGAGTGCAATATTTTGAGCAGCATTGTGTTTTGGGTTATAACTTTTAAGGGAGACGTTGGAAACCGAAAGTGAATATAGACTTTTTTGATGGTATTGCCATCAAATGTGTACTTTCATTTTCGGAACACTTTTACAGGACACCGTACATATTTAATTTTCTATTTCTTTTTGTGTTTAATTATTGTTTGTTTTTTATTTTTAGAATTAATTTTGAGTAGATATCAATTAACGAAAATGGTGGTAAAATAAGCACTTCTTATGTTAAAGTTAAAAATTAAATAAAAGCATTAAATTTCATCTATTTATAATTATTCTATTACATTTCATAATTCCGACAAAGCTGAATTAACATTGTGGTTTTGCTTTTTAATTTATGCTCTGAAGAAGCACAGGTTCTATCTAGGAAAAAATTCAACGTTATTTAATAAATAAACTTTACAAAACTTTCTTTTTGGAAAAAAAGCAAAAACTACGTACTGAAGATTTTTTTAAATTTCATGTATAACATATTTAACGGTACTAACTGTTTAATTCTAATCTGCTTATAATACATATGGACCAATATCTATAGTATAAAACAATTTAACAATGTAATAAAGCCATACAATTACATAAACTTGTTGAATAACCTTAAAAACAAACCCTAAAAACTTAAAAACGAAAGCTAATTGTGACCGGGTTTGTATTTCACTTTTAAAAAAAATGTTCACGGTGATTTATGGGAAACACGTAACTTTTTCATACAAACGACAATTTTAAAATATCTTTTTGCATTAATTTAATCATCGTTGAGTTGATTGGCATAGCTTTTTAGTTTGAACAAATAAATTTACTTCAAGTTGAGAAATCTTGCAGTAGATAGAATTTGCAATAATTTCAACCTGAGTTCGTGAATTTTGGTCATTTCAATTTTCGATGGGCAGGTGTATCGTTGTGGTGGCCGCGCAACGTTTCATTTTCAAGTTCTTAAACGAAAACAACCTTACGTACTGAACTGAAATGTGTTATTCGCCTGTTTAAAAAATTGAGTAATAGATCAAAATCAAATAATAGTTCACAGTTCTACCATTACTGTTTAATTTTACTTAATTATCAAATAACCCTGTACAGAAATTGTTTAAAGCATGTACAAAGATTTGAATATCATAATATCATAGCATAAATAACTTAATTCAGCATTAAATCAACTTGTGTTATAAAAATGTATTTATTAAGTATGACCCTTGAATGTATACATTGTAAGGAGCTTGTTAGTAATGATAAAGTAATTTTACAAATTTTTAGTACGTTCCCGGGTATCACTTAAAGTGATTATTTACTGTATTACGTGCATCAAATAAAAGCGTCACTTTGATTAAGTATCAAAATTTAACTGGTCAGTAAAGTATGTCAATATCAATTTTATCTAATTTTCTGGACAATTAATACCAGAGATGCAAAAAGTAATGCACGCTTGTAATGAAAACGCAGCATACAAAATCGTCTTAAGAAAACGAACCCATAATGGTAGAAGGCATCAGTGGCTTTTCTAATAATAGTAAGCATTTAATTTAATATAATTTATAAAACCTAAAAACATTCTGCTCAAAAATTTGGACCAAACGCTTTGCCGTCGAAATTAAACATTTAAAGGAGATTTTTGATAGTCAAATTATTGATGAATAAAACTGTTTGCGTTGTCGAATAATTTTCCATGAAATTTGTAAATATAAAACTATAGAAAGGAGTGCGGTCCAATATACATTAGCTTAATCCGTTAACCATTGCATTCCGCACCTATACCCCTTTGTTGAACAAAGAGTATCGTTTAAGTTTAAAATGTATTTAGTATTACTCAAGTAGTAGAAGTAGAAACAACGCATTCTTTGAATAATAATATCTTTTGAAATGTAGTGTTTTTACATGCATTGTTTAAAAATATATAATTAAAGGTTCTTCGAGTTTATTTATTAAAAGCAAGGTTCATTTACATTAAATGTGGGATAGCAGTGGAAAGAAGACTAAAATAAATTAGTCTCCTTCAATCATTATCAGGAATGATCTAAAGCTTTCCAAAAAAAAACTATGCCATGTTTAGAGGTGTTGTTAGTCCATGAAACGCTTTGAACAAAATGAATCGATACATAACGCTAGAAAGAGCCATCCGGGTCGAAAGGGCTTTGTACAAAGAACATCAAGATGATCAAGCACTGTTTGAAGAGCAGCCCTTCACATCGATGAGGTAAGCAACAGAAAATTTCGGAATGTCCAGACGATTTCTCCAGAAAATAATGAAAGGAAAATTTCTTCTTTTCCCGTACAAAATCCAACTGTGTCGACCTCTGCTGGATGCAAATGTGGAGCAACGGTTTGAACTTACAAATCTATTATCGATAAGACTCATTCTTAACTTGTGTACTGAAAACCTACATATCCAAGTTGTTGCATCACTGCATGCGCCAAAAGTAATTGTTGGTGTGCAGGAGGCTTTATAGGGCCTATTACTGGCCAAGCTTACTTGAACATGACTTTGAATTTAAAGCACACTGTCACCAAATGATTTGAAACTACTATTTTAAACGAGATGAGCACGAAATCTTTGTTTGTCTTCAAAAAACATACAGGTCATCGCTCTGGATGCTAAAAAGTTCACTGAAAGTGAAATATACTAGCTGCTTCGCTATTTAGACGTTAGCCGCAGTAATTATTTGTGGGATTATCTGAAAGACCGAGTCCTGAATAGAATACTTCACGATCTCAAAAGCAACGTTATTCCATCGAAGTTGATGTTCTTCAGCGCTTTATCGATGAGTTTCGTTCTTGGGTCTACTATGTCATTGCAGCAGATGGAAGGTCATTTAAAATCATTTCTTTATTACGTTTTGGCTTTTTTCTTAAATAAATTGAATATTAAACGTCAGTTGTTTGTTTTTATTGTGTATTTGAAGTTTACTTTCAAACACCTATTTTACTCCACCCGTTGGTTAAACGTGCATTTTATCATATCTCCCTTATTATACAACAAAATTTTGATACTGGCATCAATGATAATATATGAAGGAAGTTTAAGTTTTATTAATGAATAGAAAATATACAGAACAAAAAATTATAGTCATTTAATGTGAAACCGAAAGTACGTCGATTCGTAATTTAATAAATGTATTATCATTCAGTAGACAAAGTAGTCCGTAATCGTTGGTTCAAAAATCACCTGAATAGTTTGAATATTAAGAAAAGACCTGGGCGCGTACTTGAAAATTGTACATAAAACAATTTCCTTGCCTTTTTTCAAGAAATCGTTTATGTATTTTTATATTCACTACAATACAGCTTCATCCGAATAGAAGACATCTTAGTCTTTAATTTCGTATAATTTTGTTTGTGTTAAAACAAAACTGGCAATGATGTTAGTGCAAACTTACGTAATAATTCCCGCCGCCAGATCTCATTGCGCACCCAAATTCTAGAATTTCTGTAACATTTTCAAGGTTATAGTTTTTCGTATAAATATGAGTCGAAGCTTAGATTAATTAATTAATTCTGAAATAAATACCTGCAAAATTTTTGAATAATTGAACACCCGAAATAGTTAAATTATAAAATAATTACTTATGAGTTTTCTTACAGTGCATATTTATCTAGAAATGTAAAATAAATTAGGTGTATAGGTTTTTCTGATAAAATCTTTTGTACGCGCTACCTCTATTGTAGCCTATGTAATATTTGGTAGCCAGGTGCTTTTTTTTTGAAAAATATTAAGTGTTTAGAAAATATTTGATAAGAATCCTTAATTGTTCTAACGTTTAGAACAATTTTTCATATTAACTAATTAATATAGAATTATTTAAAATATTCAGATTCATTATTGCTGTAAATCTTGAGAATTTTGTTTTTTTAACTTACAAAAACAATTTAAATTTTTTATTTAATATGTATATGTATAGGTATATTAACATACCTACCCAAATTCCATTTTGTGATTTTTGTCACATAATAAAAATGAGGCCTGCTAAATGTATATTTTATAAAAATTATATTGGAAAATTTATTTGTTTCTCTACTTTTGAATAATTTAATAGCATTGGTCATACGCAGTGTTGACATATACAGTAAATTTTATTGCAGTGCCGCGTGTTAGTTTATAACGACTGGACATTGGCTATACCAACCATATGACCGTAAATTACTTTAAGAATAACATATGCGCATACCTAAATAGGACATATCAACTGTTCTTGCCATATTTAAAACATTTTTCTGTATTATTTTTCCTTTTGATTGATTTATGCATAGATGTGTCAACGCACACCTTTCGAATATCCTGTAGCTTAAACAACTTTTAAATTTAATCATAATTTAAATTTAGAAATTAATTATTCTTATATAAAACTGCAATAAAATATTTAAAACAAAACAGGATTTGAAAAATTGAATATTAAAATATTTTTATACTTTTACAAGCTGTTAGATAAATTTATGCCTTCTAATTAAACTACATTAATTATCTATTAAAATTTCAGCTTAAACGTTTACCTTTAAATTGTTTTTAAATAACATGAGTGTAATAAAAAGAAACAACCAATAAAATCAGTTAATAATGCGTATGTACAAGACGAGGGTATAAGTGTGCACCCTCACAGTAACTGCACCCTTCTGCGTCATGATGGCTGGTATTGTAAGTAAGGGTATTCTGCGAGCGTCCCGACGCTAGGCGTTACCCTACTCCCATCCCACTCCGGTTGAAGGGTGGAGCTAAATGTAAAATCATTTTCAACCCTATACCCTATTATTGTATAACTGTTTATAGATATCTTAAATACAGCCTAAAAAACACATCAGTATTGCGGTACCTATTTATAATTTAATATTTTTCAACCTAATTGAAAATATTTATAGAATTTTTAATTCTATATGAAATATAATTTAAAACTGTATACTTTTAGGCTTCTATGAAAAGCAAACCAACTCGAACAAGAAAGTATCTTTCAGGTTATCAAAGTTTTTCGGTAATATTATTACTATTTTGCATATCCATCTAAAGAAAGCACGAACATTGGAATTACAGCAAACATACACATATGTGTAACTGTTTTATCCAATATTTTACTTTTAGCGCTAGTCAAATTCTAAATAATTATTGATGCATTAAAACTATTTTTAAGATGCCATAAAGCACATCTATTTCTAAAGTAGTTGGAGAATAAAATACAGCGAAATCTGTAAAGTTACATATCTCGTTAGATCGAACACCTGATCAAGTTGAACGATTTTCATCAAAACCGTTTATTTAGTCATCGGAAGCAACCTACAATGTATGAAAGCCTCTGTACCTTCTACAATGAACATGTAATTCAGAACCTACTTATGCATAAAATTTAGTTATTCACTCTGTTTATGTTGAAGACCTATTTTTCTATCTATAGTTTAAAAAAAGGGTAAGATTATTGTCTTTATTGCATATTTGTAATTGAAATCCTCCTTACGTTTTGCTTTAGGCTGATAAATTTTTACGGGAATGATGTTGTCTATGTAACATATTGAAGTAAAACGTTGATTTATCACAAACATGTAATATTGAAATTATAATTACTATTATAGAACAAGTATACTTTGTAAACTAAAATTACCTATTAACTACTTGGCGCTTAGATTAATTGCCTGTATAAGTTGGAACCGCCAGTGTTAAAGATATAGATACAGATTTCACTGTACAATGCAATCAAAAAATTCGTTCTAACTTGAGAATTGAATCGAATCTTTGACTGCAGCATCAATTCTTACTGAGAAGAAGCGTCCATAATGAAAGCAAACTTTAGTTTTCTTTGCTGCAGTGAACTGGATTTTCAATTTAAAAATTGCCGATCGGAAAACAATTTCGGTTTTCTAACAGTTTACTCTGTTTGTAAAAAAAATTGAAACTATATGACTTCATGTAGATAACTTTCTTAGTTTGCTAGCTAACTTTTATGACGTTTCTAGTACTAAAGAATTTGATATACAAATTTCTCCTAGTGAATAATGCAGTTCTAACTAATAAATATGCCCATATCTATTTCTTGCTCGTATTTAAAAATACCATCAATAGGAAGGATATGATTAGCAACCCAGTAGTTTTCTAATACAAAAAAAATTGAAATTTAACATCAATCTCACGTTCAAATTTGTGCCTTCATCCCAAGCTAAAGTGTAAAATTTACATATTAGTAATTTTATTTTCAACGTTTTCTTTCTTTTAGGTATCATCTTTATTTAAACACACAACTTCAGCCGCGGCTAGTTTCGATGCCAATCAATTTTTTAAGCAACTATATAGCTAACTATAATAAAACCCATTGTCGCAATTTTAATGACTTTTCGGAAAGTTCAGTTAGCTTTACATATTTGATACTAGAGACGGTTTTGCTGCGTATTAAATTAGAAGTAGTTAATTAAGAAATAATAAGTTTACGATTTATAGTTAAATTCATAATCGCATAAGGCGTTACAGTAAAATGGGTAACCACTGTACATGACGTTTAAGAAAGTAGATGAATCCACAACTAGTATTTAAAATTATAAAGAATCAGGCAAAACTCAGTAGCCTGAAATACAACGCAGACATACGCGAAATTCAAATAAAAGTTACTAGATATTAAAGCACTAGAAACTACAAGCAACTGCATCTTCGTAATTTTCAATAGTTGTACCGTAGAGAACTTCTAATTTTTCTTAGTAGCTAAAGTTTAGAAAAGGTCACGTACCAATAAACTGTATTAGTAAGTGCGAGAAAGCGTTTAATAACGGAAAATTCGATTGGTTTTTGTTACAGACCTTTTGACCAGGTTACAAGAGTGTAAAAATTGTAGTCAAAAGGTAAGCCTAAATTAAAGTTGTCCAGCCAACTTATTGTCTGCCGGTAGTCGTGAGTCGGGTATAACGGTTGATATAACTGCAATCCAAAATATTCCTGTTAAAAGAAAGAAATGAGAAATAAAATGCTTAAAGGGCGCCACGTCGTCTTCCCACCTATACTGAAAATAAGATGTCTTTAATTACCCCACTGCTTACACTGCATTTGTCGTATACCCATGATGACAAGAAGGGTATAAAACTACTTGTATAGTAGTATTGCTTAAAAATTGTTAAAAGGAAAAATAGCATAGAACACTCAGAATACATTTAAGATTGACAGTTCATTAGCCGTCTAAACTAATTTAACTAATAAGCAATGTGCTTGAATAAACCTGTGGAGAAACATGATTAATCTAAAAAAATAAAATATAAGATAACCAGGAAACAGATCCTTTATTGCGACAAGATCGATAATAAAACCTCAAACATTTCAAGAAATAATTGTACCCAAGTATGGAAAATATTCACATTAAATAGCCTTTTAAACAATTATCATGTCTTAAAGTTAACTAAAATATGTCTATTAGATTTGAACAAAGCTGTATTAAAGTTACAATAAATTGACAAGGAATTGTGTATCAAACAATTCATATTTCTTCGCTTTATAGCGATAGTAACATTGATTAACAATTGAAATGTAAAGGAATTTATATATCACTTTAACTAGTGTCGAAACAACCGATCGTGTCAACCGAATGTAGGTTAAAATTTCTACAAAGTTATGACCTTTATCCGCTGCAAGCTTGTTTGAGATAAACGTAATCTATGTAAATTAAATTTGTTATTCGCATTAGATTGACTAAAATGAAACTTATAGTCAAATGTTTATTGATTTTTAGCTAGCTTACAACAATTACTGGCATCAATAAAAATTTATAAAGTTTCTAACAATTGTAAAGACATAGAATTTCAAAGTTTATAACTAACCATTTTATAAAGAAGCGTGACTATATTTGTAGTTAACAAATGCCAAAATATGTGTGTCGACAACAACTAATAACTTATATTGGTTGCACATAAGAAATTAAAATTGAAGTTTTCGAAGTTAATATAATTAATACAAAATACTGTTTGATTTTAAAAAAGTTATATAAATTACTACTAGATGTGGGTACATAATTTAAACTACCGTTTAACCAATTTTCCTTAATTCCAAAGCGTTAAATAAAGTAACCATGAGTTACATTCTAAATTTTACATTGTTGTGAAGGTAATTTATTTCATAGGTAAGAAAATTATGCGTGAAGTTAATAATAAATATCTATGCAAGAATTATACCTAGATCGATCCGAGAGATAGTCGTCGACGTCGTGTTAGCTTAGGTAATCAAAGGCGTACGTATAGTGGAGATCTAGGGGAGAAAGTCGCAGTTCTGATGCCGGAGAGAGTAAACGACATCTCTTCACTAGTACTATCGATTAAGCCATTTCTTTAATGTTGTTGGACATGACAAGGCATCCACCAAAAGAAAGCGGCAATAAACACGTAACTTTGGCAACATTCTACTAGTGTTCCGAAGAGGACCCAATGCAACACCAGTAATAGAATAGATAATTCTACTGAAGACTCGTTCCCTCCGCATAAAACAAAGATATTAGCCGAGAAGTACCACAATACAAAATATCATCAATGAAAAGGTAAATAAAATATTAAAAGATGATGTGATCATACCCTCAACAAGCCCATACTGTTCCCCCATTGTGTTAGTAAGGAAACTCTCCGAATAATACCAATTTTGCATCGAATTTCGAAAGATTGATTAAGTAACACAAAAAAAACGCGTATCACTTGCTATATATTGAAGGCATGTTGAAAAAATTGAGAGGATCAAGATACATAAGCTCCTTCGACTTGAAAAGCGGGCATTGGAAAATCCCCCTAGAGAAAAGTAGCTGACAGCTTACTGCAGGAAGAGGTCTTTTCCAAATTGAAGTCACGCCATTTGGTTTACATTCCAACGCATCCTTAACAAAATAATAGAGTCCAAATGGAGCCCAAAGCCTTCGCATATGTTGACGACATCATCATCGTAGTCAAAACATTCTCCGAGAACTTGGACAACCTGAAAGAAAATGTCGCAAGATTACAGAGATCAAACCTATAAATAAACATAGAAAATTGTCACTTCGATAAGACCCAAATCAAATACCCAGAACACATAGTCGATGAAGACGGTATCCATACCGATCTCGAAAAATACAGGCCATTGCCGCCCTACAGAACCCCAAAAATTTCAAGGAAGTATGCTGAATAATCGGATTGGCATCTTGGTACCACATGTTCATATCAAACTTCACACAACAGTAACAATAAACTGCCTTGACAGATAAAAATTGAAATTTCAACTGTTGTTTAAATAAAAAAACACTTCTTCTTGCAATCAAAATACGCTAATATTAATCTGATGGTGATAAACCAAAAACCCTGTGAATTTGTATCAAAACGTCTTTTTAAATTATATTTGCTGGTGTATATTGAATTCTAAAATATTACACAAACAGGTTTTGCACTAATTTTTGCAAGAAAATGTTAATTAATGTAGAAGCAACTACAAACGCCTTGCAAATTTGAACTGATTGTTTCTGCATTTTAAAACGTTGACAAATTACTTAACTGTCGTATAACAGCCTGAAATACTTAGCATCAACAACTCCAGTGCATATTGTAGCAGCCTACTGAATTTAAGAGGCAGTTTAGATATGATCCGGACTTTTACTGTCAACGCTAGAATATTTACACAATACGATCACTATACAATCCAGAACGCGTATGAGCTGTCATAATGGTGACACTTCTTTTTGTTTTATTTGAGCAATTAGTGCACTGTTCTTTTGAGCAATACATTATAAAATTTCTTTGTAACAAAAACGTTAAATCAGCTCAGGTTTTGGCAAGACTTCGGTAACAGTTTGGAGAAAATATCCTTCCAATGACCCAAGTCCTTTACTGGTGCAAAAGTTTCCATAAAGGACGAGAACGTAATAAAAATGTGACAAACAAAGCGTCCACGAACATTTATCACTCTTGAGAATATTCACTGACTTGATGAATTTATTTGTAATAATTGGCTAATCTTTATGATTTAGATTGTTGATAGCCGAACGAAGTCATCAGTGGAGAACCAATAAAAGAACCATCTGCAAGAACCAAAACGTCAGGACGGATCATTGGTGTAGTTTACTTTCCCTGCGAATTATTCGATGACAATATTAAACGGAAACAAAAACAAAATTAAAAATCTTCAACATTAAAATAAAATAAACGGAAGCTTTTACCAGTAGTGAACGATGTTCTTCTACAATAAGCCCAAAAACACAATTTTTATTGATTAATATCAATGTAAAAATCAAACAACGCCACCTTTCACATTAAAAGTTAACAATCGACTTGATACAACGTCATTTTAAACATTTGGCACGACGAAGACCGACTCAAAAAAAGACAAGTTTTTACAATACTAGCATATAAATAAAAATAAGCTAGAATTTCAACTACAAAATTCTTTGAATTAAAATTTGGTGTAACATATATTTACTATAGCAAAACCATAGCTGTCGTTTTCCCTATTTAATGATTTATTACCCCTAATTAAACCAAACAAATGGTAAATAGTTCAATATTATTGAAATGGTACTAGTTCACAAAAAATTAACGTTACAAGCAATACATCGACTTAGGAGGTGAGTACGTCGAAAACTTATAATTAATAAGCTGAACTACCCTCGTAATTGTTTTATTAGGTTGCTTTAAATTAAATTGAAGGTATTGCTACCTTTTAGAACTTAACAAAATTTACTTAAATTTAAATATAAAAAATATTATTCAGGGTAAGCACGGCTCAATACGTATGGATAAGTGTAAAAGACATAATAGGTCAATTAAAAAAAAGTTTGCACAAAAACTTTAAAGATTTAAATAACTCCTAATATATTGCGTTATGTGCTTATGTAGAAACTATAAACATAAATTCAAACTAAAAACTTCAGTGATGTGCCTCAGGAAGTTATAAATTTAAGGTTTTTTCCACAGTAATAAAGCTACAATTGCTAAATGAATAATTTATTATAAATGCTATCCTACAAATATTAATTTTTGCCATTAGTAATGAATTTATAAAAAAGATGAAATATTTACTTTAAATGAATTATTTATATTAGAATAAAAACACGATATAAAATGTTGAATCTTAACTAATTACGGTATTATATATTCCCCTATTAAATTTAAAATGGTAAAAGTAATTTGGTGGGAACTGTGATAGGAATCTTGGTATCAAGTTGAAAAAGAAATATAATAGAAGTAAGAATTGAGACCTAACGGAACCACATCTTGAACAGACAAGTGAAAGTCCAGATTACACTGATTAAATTGAACGTAAAATCGAAACAATAAAATGTTCTATTTTCCCTTAAGTAATGTTGACGACTACAAAAGATGCCATCAAACCGAAAAATTAAATAATTCTTTACTAGCTAGAATAGTTTTAACGAGCTTACTACCCCAATCAACAGCTTCTGACGTAATGCAGACACCGTTTTGAGTTGGTAATTTTAAAATTTTATAAAGTCGCGGATCTTTTGATAAAGAATATATTAGATGGTATCCAACTTTTCAGACGTTAACTTTTAATCATTAATAAGCATCTTTTTAGTTTAAAAAATTGTTTTATTATAAAATTTTTTAATTAAATATTTTCTAGGTAATAAAATAAAGGTGTCTTTAAAAAACCCCCTGCAGGAACACGTCAGGGATCTCGTGGAACTCTACGGGTCTACAGATTACGGTCGTGAAACCACATGCATATACAAGATTTGACCAAAAACTTGCCCAACTTCTAGTTATTCCAAAAAATATTTATTCAAAATAATCCGCATAGCATATAACACACTTAACCGGTGTAGCTTCCAATCCTCAAAACGCTTTGGAAAAGTATTCAACTTCTGCATCGACTTTGCGTTTATTTCCGCTTCAAGGTTCTTTTCAACTTTAGAAACATATAGACTCCCAGGTGAATACGGTAATTAAGCTATCACCATGGTATTGGTTTTTGATAAAATTCACGAATGAATCATTAAGCGTAAATTGATGCATTGTCCATTTTCCAAGTATTTCTTGTAATTTTTTTGCGAAAATGATGTAAAGCTACGAGGTAATGCTCCTTATTGACCTTAAGACCTGGTAGTAAGATGTGTTAGGCTGTCCAACCCCGTTATTTTCAACATCTTCGCAATCCGCATCGAAACGTTTGAATTACTCATAAACATTAATTTTTAGTTTTTCTCAATGTAGACACACCAAATGCCTTTTCAACAATCCCCCAACGTTACTGTATTTTATTGCATTTTTGACCCATTATTTAACAGAAATTCTTTATTCCGTCATTTTCAATAATAAAAATTCGCCGAGCACAAAATGTATCTTACTTAGTTGTCTGTCTCGACCAAATTACGCATATGATATGGCTTTAAACTGATTCATATGTCATGAATTTGTACACAAACAGGAAAAAAATGATTTCGATCAAAACTTAAAAATTTTTGTAAGTATTGTAGCTCTGCTTCCTTATAATTTAGGAAGTAGAATTACCACTAGCTTCATGAAACTCTACAGCTGTGGATATTTCAAAGTCAATGATGCCAAGCCCATTAGTTTGTTTGGTAATTATGGGCGCTGGACCTTTTGGAGCACATTGAAAAGAATAGAATGGTGAATACAAACCAAGCTACTTCGCAGATTGTTGTAAGAAGTAATATTTGCACAAATAAGAAACAACGAATTGGTTAACAAATCTTTAATTAAACATTCTAAATTACGAATAAAAAAGAATAAATAGGCAATAAGGTCTTACATTGACATTAAGCGGTTGTTTTACCAGGTACCTAGTTACAATGAGAAAGCCGAGCAACCAATAATTCTAATTACTGTTGGAAAGTTCGATTCATGAAAACATAATTAATCACAGTATCTAGTTATAACACAAAATAGTAGGTAACCTGAAGCATGTCAAAATAACTAGGTTAAGAAATATTTGTAACATAATGCGAATAATTTAGGTTTAAATAAACAAAATTTATTCTTCGGACCAATTAGTACAGTCATGAAACTTTTAACAAAAAACCAAATGCTAATATGGTATGCCACTGCATAACTAACTTTTTAAAAATCTATTGCAGGAGAAAGATAATAACACTCCTTTACAACTATCCGAAAATTGCTAAATAGTTAATTTTTTTAAAACAGACTTGTATGTTTTTCTTATCATATTCCGTATAGAATTAAATTCTCCTTTAATCCATATAAGGTATCCCTATACCTGAATGCAATGGTTTTTTAGTTATTTGCTATTTCCCTTGTCAAGAAATTTTACATTTTATTACAGCAGTTAACTTTAGATTATAAACAAAACTCACATTTTATAAGTGAAACAACAGAATAACAATTAAGTTTTATAAAATTTGTTCAAAATGGCCACTTTCAACTGCTAAACACTTTAAAATTCTTCTATTGGCAGCTGTAGTAGCTGTTCTTATTTCAGCTGTATCTAAGGCTTTAAATGCAGTTATTATTCGAGCTTGCAACTCTTCCCAAGACGTAACTGCAGTTTTGTACATCTTTGTTTCAATTCTACCCCACAACTAAAAGTCTAGTGACGTTAAGTCCGAGGATCTTGGTGACCAAAACTAGGGGACAAGACGTTGGATCTATTTGTCTTCAAACATTGCATACAGTTAATTACTTACTGCAGGATTGCAGTGATCTGGAGCGCCATCTACTTGATACCATCATGTTGCTACTTCTACCAAGGGTAGTTCATGCAGAAATTCTTGCACCTGATTTCTTAATATGCTTAAATATCTTTTCCCAATTAAATTTTCAACGTAAATATAAAAGTAGTATCAATAATCCATTAATAAGGCAAATACATTAAATTAAACCGAACTTGAAATTGGCATTCTCGGAACTTATATGAATTTTCTTGGGACCAAATGTGCGAATTATCACGATTAATAATTCTTTATCTAGAAAATTTCGATTCGTCTGTCCAAGTTATTTCTTTGAGAAAATCTTGATCTTCTTGGATTTTAAGCAGGCATCAATTCACAATATTCTAACCGATTGGGCGAATCTTCAATATTTAATGATTGGATGGGAGTAAATTTAAAGTCTTGCATTTTATGTGTTTTTAGCACTCTTTGAATGGAAGCAACGGAATGGAAGCACGTGAAATTTCAAGAACTTTTTCAGCAGAACAAACATAAGCTTTTGCGTAGGCATTAAAGTAACCAAGAGTATTTACTTCGACCTTTTCATTGGATGTTACAGGTTTCGACACTCTACGTAGCTTCTCTAGTTGACCATAGATTTCAAAAGTCTTTTCAATTCTTCTAAATGCTTTCTCCATTATGAACAGTAAATGGGGATATCTTTCATTAAATGTCCTACAAGTTCTAGATATTATTCTGTCGCAATCCCGATGAATGTAGAATAAATTTAACTTAACGAAGTTGGTGTATTCCATTTCCAATAATACAGCGGCAAAACCAGGGACAAGTTACCAAAATCAAATATCAAAAACACTTATAATAATTTAATAGTAGCGACTAACTAACATCAAGGAATCGACATAAGACATTACAGCCAAGGAAAACCCAGGCCGATGGAACAGAACGAAAACTATATTATGGTAAAGGGGACGCGTTTACAACGACCTCATCAACTAAAATGGACTGGGTCACAGAGCAAGTCAAACCATCAAGGAGGATGGTTGCCTTATCCAGCTGTGCACGCTCCTCATCCTGGTATTCCAACAAATCCAAAAGGTACCTTTCAATATAAAATGGCACACTCAAGCTTTCTTGTCGTTCCCGAAGACCCAGAAAACAACCCTAACCTAGGCTGCACTCGTACACGGAAGATTATACCATCGAAAAGGATGGACACACGATCTAAATCTGAACGTGCACCTCAGCCTGGTCGTCCCAGAGAACTAGAAGGCAACATTCATCATCACACTACACGATCACATCATCCTGGCATTCCTGAAGAACCACGCGGATACCTTCCTCACCGAATTGCACGAACACACTATCGTGGTGTCCCGATTAATCCAGGAGGGTCCCGTCCACATTCGGTTAGAAGTGCACTACATCCGGTCAACCCACAATACCAGGATGCGCATTACTTCCAGCCGCCAATGTTGGCGACCAACAAAACCGCAGTGTAGTGCAAAACATTATTTAAACTTATAAACCTCTTGTCTTTTCTAGTTCTAGTTTATACAATTAATTTTTTCATTATTTTAACTTTTAATTATTTGCATTCTAACTTTAGATTGTATTCTATAAAACAAATGTAAATTATTTTTTCTACTCGTTAATACGAGGGTTGCCTTTTATGTTGTTACAAATGACCACTAGATGTCGCTAATGTAATAAGTTATTGCCATATTCGTAAAATTTGACATTTTGTATTGT
>JAHWXV010444029.1:0-15895 GCA_024586415.1 Phrixothrix hirtus
TACCAAACTACTAAAACCTTTTAATTAGCTTAAATTATAAGCGTAACAGCGATTTAAATTTCTAAATTGCATACACTGCCAATTAGGTAACAAACAATTATTACCTCAAGGTCCAAATTATCATGCACGATTTTTATCCTCGCTCTTGGTTTATATGTTATGTACAATGCAACCTAGCCTCTCTTTGCAGGTGCTTCAAGTAATTTAAGTTTCAAAATCGTCATGCAGTTGCCACACTTATATAAAGCAAATAAAAAATAAGTTGACGATGAGAAAAACAGAAATAATATGGCATAGGTGCTGCCAATCAGACTATGGTTACATAAAGTTTAGTAATAATATTTAAATTCAAATGCACTTTCCACATGTTACAACAATAATAAAATTATTAATGGAACGATAATTTAAGACACCATTGCGTCAATAAGACGCTGAGATATTTGGTTTTGCAAAATTAAAAGCATACCTCAAGTCAAAGCGAAGACTTGAACGTATATATTAAAAATTAACTCTTGAACTACGCTCAATTAACAAAAACAATATTATGAAACCCAAAATTGTCAAACAATATTTACCAAATTTTATTACAGAAATATTACGAGATAATATTTAAGACCATATATACATTTAAAATTACAGTATAACTCTGTTATAGTGAACCTGTGATATAACAAACGATCGCTTGTAACGAACAAAATCTCAAGTCCCGAACTGATGTACATTTATTAAGATACATTTTACAATTGCTTCTAATGAACACATTTATAACGAACGGTCGGAAATAATGAAAACTTTAATTATTGTGAATTGTGAATTAATTAAATTGTAACAAAACAGGTTATTTGTTTGGAAAAAGGACATCTACCTTAAAGTATCAATAAAAATGTAAGCTGCTTGTTTGCAATAGTACAAAATATTTATAGATGCTAATGTTAAAACAACGATTTATTTAACTACTCTAAAATATAAAAATGGTTTTCCACGCATTTGAAATTAGTCTTTAGTTAATTACTTCGCTTGATTGATTTTATATGTATTGAAAGTCAAGATATCGACTTCTAGTTCTGTTTTGTGAAGCTGTGGTTGCTGTAGTTGTTGGTAAACATTAGTTTATTTGTTTTAACATTATAATCGACAGGACTCGAGTTTCTGCCCTAATTTTTCTGGTTGAATGAGTTTGGTGGAAGTTTGTCACTGTCTGTAATCTACAGAGAGCCAAACCAAATTTCGCCTGGGTTGCAGAATTTATTTCAAAATAATTGCGTTTCGGACTTATCACTTGCGTTGCACCTGTTATTAATAACGTGCACCATTTATCAATCAATATCAATATATCAGTGGTGATTGGAGCCCCAAGAATTGTTTCTTATATCTACTATGGAGTTGTTTAGCATTTTATAATAACATATTGCCATTGGTAGGTGCGCTGCCCACTGTGGGAGAAGTGTGGCTCTTTTAGTGTTTATTTGTGAAATACTGCTAATATTTCTGGAAGGCATAGCATGATCTTTGCTATGCCCTGGGAAATTATCACACATTCCTTGGTGACATCCACAAGGAGGCGGCCGACCTGCATCAGCTTTTCTTGGTCGAGAAGCTTGTCGTAGTTGGCTTCCGTTGAAGTTAGGGACTCCTCCCCTCGTACTATTGCGGCGTATGACATGCCCCTCTGTTGGTGCTGCAGGCGCAGTTGAGGCTGCTGGTGGCTTAAGGGGGCACGGATACCTCCTGTAGCTGGCTATGTGCCTGCCGGCGCAGTTAGCACACTTGGTGAGATCATCACGATGCTTCTCACACTTTGCGGTCTCGTGATCTGCGCCGCATTTAACACATTGTGGTGGCGCGCTGCACCGCTGCTGAGTATGCCCGAACCTTTAGCATTTGTGTCATTGAATTGGATTCTTCGTTTTGTCTCAATTGTAATATATAGGCTTAGTACTGCCTTTACACCAAATATTGCCTTGCGCACTGGAGATTTTTCCACCTTCAGGTTGTTTAACGGCATCGAGATGTTTTTGGGTCCCTTGTGCATTCTATGTACCAATAACACGGGGATCCCTGCCGTTTGAGGTTGTCTTAAATCTCCTCGTTTGATATTTCTTGTGGGAGGCCGCAGATGACCACCCGCGGAGGGTTTTCTTTATTGAAGAGATGCGTGTGGAGAGGGATTTCCTTTTCCTTAATGTAGTTGACGACTTTCCCATAGTTGTCTTCGCTTTGGAGGTGTATTTTAATGCCATGGAACATATTCTTGGCTTTTTGGATGTTCAATTTCAGGCGGCGGATATCTTCGGACACCTGGATCCAGCGGGATTTGTCGTGCAGTGATATGGGCGGGACTTACTCGCTCTTGCGTTTGCCAGCTGGCGAGTGGCTCGAACCTATTGCTGACGGGTAGTTTCGCTGCTGGTTCTGTCGCGTTTCCCTCTTTTTTCCTTTCTGTTGGATAAATTATTCATCATTTTCTTCTTCTTGCATCTTCTCTTCTTTGGAAGTTGAGTGGTCCGGAATCTTGGCTGCCATTTTCTTGGCGGTTTCTTCTGCGCTCTTCCGCACGGCGAGTTTTTTCGCTTTTGTTAAACCTTCATTGTCTTTCCTTATAATTTCTTTTGCGTGTTCTTCTCCATCATTTAGATCTCTTATTAATGAGGCGATTAGCTGTTTTGGGAGAGCTCTCGTGATGGTAACGTCTGTTCTTCAAGGGTGTTGTAACCGTCGATTTTTAGTACGCCAAGAATGGGTTCTCTTTGGAGGTCGTTGATCTAAAGAGACATTTCGCTGAGGAGGCACTGGCACAGTCAAACACGTAAATAATACGGACTATCTTCCGCATGTAGACTGAGAGATTAGACCCACCGCAGCAAGCTGAAGGGGCCTAAGTTACAGTATCACAAGATTGTTAGAGCAGACAAACAAACACGACTGTACTAATCCTAATGCGCACTACTTGAGGGTTGCTTCAAGTTTATATACACTTTTATCCCTTCCAGATTTTTTGAACTCGACCAATTGCCTGTAGAAAATTTGAATTTGACGACACGGAGTGTTGTTAGTTTTCTATTCTGGTTCATTTTCAGACGTGTTATTTTTAAAGTTCTGGAGCTAATGATTAACTTCAGCATTTCTAAATTATAAAGCCGTCCCTTAAAGTGGCGTTTAGGTAATTTACAATATTAACAGTTTTTGTTGGGAGCACGTAATTTGTGACTGCATGGAAGGCAAGGAAATCCTTCCTTTGTAATGAAACACTTGTTTCTTGAAGTTATTTCCTAATACTAGCTATTAATTTAATTGTGCCAACAAGGTTCTCCGTAATGACAATTTAATTTAGATTTAAGCCCCATAAACTATCAACGAATATTATCAAACATTTAGCAATTAGGAAAGTTTAAAGTGCTCGAAGTTATTGTTACGTTTTCAAAAAGTACCGTATAAATGACTCTGAGATTGTCAATAAAGACATCCTTGATCCAAAGTCGTATTTATGTTCCTTAAATTTGATTCACACCACGGTACAAGCAGTAAGAACTCTGTCGGGCCCTTATAGCTAAAACAGGAAACAAGATTTACAAACCCTTCTTAACAGAGGTACAAGAAAAAAGTTTTCACAGTTTTTCAATATAATTCGCCTTAAATGCAATACTTTCATTACATACAATTAGCAGGACCTCAACACTGTAAAAAATAATTTTCTTCTTTTATAGCTGCTTAGATCGCTTCATCTATCCCAAAACTGCTCCTCATAGATATTACCATGTGTCGCCATATTTGGCAATCGTATCTATTTAGTTGGGAATATATGAATTTGTCGTTGTCGTTAAATAATAGGGTTAATACAGAGTATTATTAAATTGTACATTACGTAAAATTTAGTAGTGGCAGTGCTACTGGGGATAAAAGGCGGTAGAAAAGTATGGAGTATCAGTCATCTTGACTCGGCACAAGGCAGTTGCGTGTACTAATTTATTTGGTCATAAACTGATTTTTGTGAAATGTGGTGGAGTACGAGAATTTCACAGTTTAATCAATGTGTGTGTCAAGTGCTGCCAAAAATCATGCAAAAGAGCCCTAGTCTGCTGCTTGTTTACTGCAGTACTGCATAATAGTGGCGCAATGCGACCACTCTATGAAATTATTAACTTTACTGTGTATTAGGTCGTATCAAAAGCTCCCGCCACTTTTTGTACTTATGGCATAACCTTGAAAAATATACTTTATCAACAAATTAAAGTGACATCTGTTATATGTCATTTTAAAGAGTGCTTTAAAACATTTTAGTCTGTGATATGAACTATTTATTTTTCTTTCAGATTTACTGATATAAGCCTTCATGTTTGAAGAAAAATGTGCAACTCGTATGTTAATAAGACTTTATTGGAGAAAAATCTATAATCCAACGAATGCGGTGAGGGACATCTGTGCAACCGAAGGTAAGGGTACGGCAAATGGCCGAACAGTGTCAGATTGGTACAAGTTTCTGATGGAAACATGAACTTGGAACATAAGCCGCTTTCGCATTGACCAACTATCTTGAATGAAGAGAATGTGTACGCTGCATTAAAAAACGAGTCCCATACTAGTAATCGAAAATTGTCTAGGACATTAGGATCCTCAAAAGACATCGTTCTGGTTTTTGTAGCAAACGCTCCCGAACTGATCCATACAAGTTAATCGAAAAATTAAACTCAACGGCGAGTAGAGATCTACAGACAATTGCTCGACAATTCCACTGATGACTGTTTTTGGCGTCGAAATTGTGACTGTGAAATTGATCTTTTTTATCAAGTTCCACAAGATACGATAATGGGTTCCTATTGAGCAACAGCCCGATCCGGACATTCAACACGATCGCTTTGGACAAAAGGTTATGTTAAGCATATGGTGGAATTCTCAAGGAATAGTGCATTTTGAGCTGATTTCATATGACAGAATTGTTAATGCCGTAACACTGAAATACTTGGCATTGGTAAACAGAAGGCATGTGCTTCTCCAACACGACACCGCACCAAACATATGTTACGTTTAACACAGCAGAAAGTATAGGAGTTCAATGGAGTGGAACTTTTACCACATTCATTGTATAGTCCTGACATCACTCCATCTGATTCTGGTCTATTTCGTTCTATGGAACATGATGTGCGTAGTGAGTGGTTCCGTAGTGGTGAAGAAGCCGACGATTTACTTGCGTCAAAATCAGAACATCGCAGAAAACTTCGGAAATCCGATGAAAAATGACGTATGACGTTTACTTTGAACATTAAGCTGTTTTTTGTTTTTATAATTTTTTTAGTTTTATATAATAAATATGACATGTTCAAAAAGTGGTAAGAACTTTTGATGCATCCTAATACGATAATAATAGGGAGATAATAAAATAAGCAAATGTCTGCTTGTTTAAGGCTATTTTTCGCATTTTGAAAGTAAATCAAAAGTTAACCATATTAAACGAATACAAAGAAGAGTGAAGTGGAAGCAGTTACTAACATAAGTTACAACTAAAAAGCGATGAAGTTGCAAGCTGAGTCTCATACACGTCTTGCAGATAATGTTAGAAGTTAATATATTATCATACATAATCGTTCTATTGTCAACCTCACGTAGAGGTACTACCTTATGTTCATAAACTAATTTACAAACTCCTATGAACGCTCGAGAGTAGTTAGAAATTTTGAATTGCACAAATGTTCATGAAACTTTTCAGATTTAATAATTATAATTGTTACGGCAAAGTAATCTGTCTCCAGGTGTAAAATTTTAAGACTTTTGCCATTTAAGTTTTAGTTTTGTCGAAAAGTTATGCTTCCGCTGTTCTTAATGCTAATTTAAACTTCTCTATGGTTCAGGCTGACTTACAAGTAGGATTATTTGAAATTTATTATTCAAGCTAACTATAAAATATTCTGCTATCTCTAATGAAAGCTATCGTACTTAATTTATGGACTCACTTACGAATCTTATTGATTAGCAAATTAACAAGAGTGAAATTTTTAAGAAAATTGTATGACTTGAAAATTGAAATCACAATATAAATCAAAATTTTGTAAGATTGGTGCTAAGCGTGCTGGCAATTAAATGTTCAATAACGAATAATTCAACAAAAACGAAGCTCGTAGAATTTAGCTGTTATTTATCGCAATAAATTAAACGCATTATACTTTAATAGTATCACATATTTATATGAATCAAATTGATTCTACGCATATATTAGAATGGAAAGTAATCACAGAAGAAATTAATAAGGCAAAATGTAATAAATCGGTAAGGATATTCAGCAAGGATTGAAAGAAAGCATCAGAGAAGAATAGAAACTGAAATGTAAGAGTTACATTTCATTGTGTTCGTCTGATTTATGACACGACTTCTTCCTTGTCATTGCTTTGTCGCTGGTGAACTATCACTTCGAAATCTTTTACATCGGAATTCTATCGGAAGGACTGTTGATTAGCAAACGGATAGCATCAGGTTACTTCAACCTTATGTCATATCTTTCTTTCCGTTATAAAATATTTTGACAAATAAGTAGCAGTTGTTAATTATTAATTACGAGAAAAAATTCTTAAGAACTAATAAAATCGATACCCAAAATCAGAATATAATGAAACGAGTGTATGTGTACAAATAATTAAACGAATATTGTGCATTAAGGGGAAGCTTTTTAATTAAATTTTTCTAAAATGAGTAGACAATTTATTATTGCTTTAAAATCGGCGATATTTTCTCTATGACAAGAAGTAGAGTCAAGAACAAATAGTCCCAAGGCGACTTTTCCGGTCACCACGTTAAAGAATCGTGGCAACCCATTCCCGGTCACGTTTGTAATATATCGGTCTTGTCATCTGACGCTTTCAGAACTATATAACTTTTCTAAATTGACGCTATTCTTTAAATTACTTAAAAGTTTTAAAAAGAACCAACAAATATAAAATGCAATTGAATTCGAACACTGCAGTGATGTTTTATATGTTGCTCGAAATTATGATAACTTTTCAAAAATTGTCTAAATTCGACTCAATTTACTTAAAAGCATCTTAGTATAAAGATAAATCATATTAGGGGATGAAAAGTAAGAAAATGTCGTTCCTTTTTATATTTCAGTAATCGATGACTTCTTATAATCCACAATCTTTTATATTTAATACAATTTGTACATATAATATTATGTGATCAAATCCTTTGCTAGAGTTCCTGATTTAGACATAAATTTCTTGGTCAGATTTCATGTTTAAGAATCAAAAGGTTTCTTGCATTAAATTAATTTCAGCGACGAAGGTGAGAAAGCGACCTACAAAGCATTCGCTATTCAACATAACCAATTATAAATATATTCAGATTGTAGGTTAAGAAATTATTTGATCTATTAATAAATACAATTTGTAGAAATAATAGATAAAAATCAATAGTTATATTATAATAACAAAATTGTTGTAAATTTTTCAACAATTAAAACACATCAATTTAATGCGGTTGGTTGCCTTAATATATAATCCGCTAAAAAAATATTTTAGTTATTAAAAATCTTCATGAACAATTGCAACAGAGAAAACCTAAATTGGGCAAATGAAATTGTTGCGCTATTGAGATTTCTTACAGTGTGATCGTAAAACAGTAAACTATCAATTTCAAATCTATGATAATTTTTCAACGAATCGCTATTAATTCGTACCCCAAAACAATTTTTGTGATTTAGACAGAGACAATGTGATACATATCGAAATAGACTTTCAACATGCGCAACATGAAATTAGGTAAATAAAGGTAAACCGATGTGGAGGGTGAAATCGGGCGTAGGTAAGTACGATAATTAGGAATAATGCCACACAGTTTTTTGTCTTTCTGCCGATAGTTACCAAAGCTACAATGAAGTTGTATATAAAATTCTTACCGAAATTAGAGAATGAGATACTAATATTAGCTTGGTATACTAAATAGAAAAATGAACATCGCTGAGAATACCGCACCAAACATTTACTTTTTATAAATATTGACTTCTATAGTTAATAATCCAATGTGGATTATTTTCAGACCAATGTCGAGAATTTTGCGATGAAACTACCCAGTTAGTGGTAAAAGTTGCTTCATCAGTAAACATAATGAGTTTTAAGAAATTGGAGTTACTGAGATACTCGTCCTGTGCCCGCAGACAAAACACTAACCTTTATCGATTATAGATTTATGTATTATACGGAATGCTAATGGTTTTGAGAGGGCATAACTTAAAATTAGTTTTACATTTACAAGGTACATGTTGTAACGCCTAGTTTATACAAGTTCAGTTTGGTGCGTCAGTCAGTTTGTGACGTCTAATATGGTGGTTTTAGCTTTGAACGTCGCTATTGTGGGCCCAGGTAGCAATTGACAGCTGAAGATAGGGTAAGTTTGATAGATTATCTCATACAACGTTGCGTCACATTGCGTATAGAATTTATTAGGGTAAACTAACGCTTAGTAGCATTCAAATTACTTTTACTTTTTGAAACTATCTCGTATACGTTTATTTTGATTTTCGGTCTTTGTAACTTTTTGTTTTTACCTCGAATGTATTTGTTTTAAGGTTTTGTTTAGACACACTATATTTGCTATTTTTTTATACTTTGCATACTTAAAAATATACCTTGTATAAGGGTTTCTTTTATATTTGCTTTCAGTTGTTTAGTGAAAAGTTTCAAGCTTTTAAAGAATTGTTCGATTTCAGTTTTATTTGCATTTCATATTAATCGACCAAAACAGGTGAAAGAATGTTTACAGAAAAATATACATCTACCAACGAATAACGTTTATATTTACAAAAATGGATGCGAATTATATTTCTATAATTACATATATGGCAGAAAATCTTAGGTCGATTTATGGAATTACGCGCAAGCGTACCTTTATCAGTTTAGGTTCAGTATTTTGACAGACAGTATGTCAGCGTGCAAATGTTATTTTACTATAACATTTTAATCAATCCTTTGTTAAAAAAATTACAATACGGATAGCATCGATATTTTATAGTACAAGTTTTCTTTAATTAGGTAGGATTTCGCTGTTTACTTACGGTGTGCGTTCGATAAGTTGACGCTTATATTTTCTAGCTTTACTCAATTGCCTAAGGTTAAATCCAATTATTTGTAACTACAAGCAACTCTTGCCAACTCCTCGACCCGACTCACTGTATTTTTTTGAGATGCTTGGCACACGCGTCGTTTTTCTGATCAGATCTTCGCTCCTGGTCAAGTTTACGTCGCAACACATTAAAAATTTTGCATTAATTAAATCATCAAATACATTATGAATTTTATTGAATGTTCTGAGTTTTATACCTAATTATCAATCTCCCAGTATGGCTGTGATTTGTAATCTAACCTGTGTAATTTAGAAAAAGTACCAGCTTACTACAAAGAGATATGTTAACTATAATATAATCATAGATGATAAAACACATACGTACATATGCACATGTATATTAAACATGGCGCGATATATTTGTAACTAATTATACTTTACCGACAATTATTATAAAAGTCTTTTGTTATGGCCGCACTTGTATGCTTTTACGTGTGGATGCGTCTAGCGCAAATGATGCATGCAAAAATGCATTCCTCAAATGATTGTGCAATATGTGCATAGTTTCGCTAGTGTTGGATTTTCTTTCAACATTTCGTGCAATTCGTTGTTTCTTATAGGTCGCACAGTAGCTTATGGGTCATCCTTGATAAAAATTGTATAAAGTATAAAAAAATCTTTCATCCATACGATTGTTTGTACGAGGCTTATCCGGAAACCAAATTTACAAAGGCCAGTATTCAGTGGGAAAAGTTTTATTACAACTATAGGTTACTGCAATTGAATCATGCAGTGGTTACTTTTCAACGTAATTTGCGGCATTGTTAAGGCGGGGTACGAGCTTCTGTAGCCCACAGTCATAGAATTCCACCGTATGGTCCTCGAATCACACTGCCACTGTGTTCTTGGTGTCTTCATCGCCGTTGAAGTGTTCAGCAACACTTTTCGCGCTGTGAGACGTCAATTTGCACGCAGTGTTACGTCTATTCGTTACAGAATTTCATCCGATAACACAGGCAATCTACTGCTTCTTTGTTTATTATAAACATCATTCATGCCTCGTAAGAATGCACATCACCACTTCGCTACACGTTGTCGACTCATGACGTTACCATATAGAAACACAAGTTGAATTAATAGTTGAAAACGAAAGAGTGCAAATGTGGACATGCCTTTGTTCCTCTTCTGCATATTTCAACGGCAAACTATCATTAGATGAGCTGAGTGGAAAATAAATACCGAAACGTGATTTTTATGTATGAAACTTGTTTTAATGGTCACAAATTGAAAACAAGCAAATTCGTATAAAAAGACTTAAACCCTAATGAAACAACATTCACGAATATGTTGTTGAAATCGCTTTTTAATATTTAGTGTTATTGTTTTTTGTTCGAATGCGAGTCTAAAACTTTGTACGTTTCCCACTCAGAAGGCGTTGAATGTTCGCCTGAGCTATATTCTTCCATTCTTATTTCATACTTTTATAACCTCGGCGAGGGATATTAGAAGTTAATCGCGAGTTCGGACACCCCTTGCAACTTGTTGTGTGCGCCCCCTCGCAGTTTGCACACTTTGCCGGGTCTTCTCGCACCCGCCCGTGTCGTGCTCAACCCCGCACTTTACACACCTGGGAGCCGCGCTACACCTTCGTTGCGTATAGCCATACTGCTGACTTCAGTGGTACTGTATGGCTCTCCTTGATCTGCGTGGTGTCACGATTGTCACGCACAGACTTACGATTGCCCTGACGCTGTATACGGCCTTTCCCGCCGTCGATTTTTCTACCTCTAGGTGGTAGAGAGGCATCAGAGTTTTCTCGGGACCCCTGTGCAACCTTCGAACCGATGCAACGGGGTACCTTGCCTGGTTAAGTCGGCCTTGATGTTATCGCTGCCGAATTCCACCAAGAAGTCACGAATGACCACCCAAAGTGGCTTCTCCTTGTTGACAAGGTAGTATGAAATGGTATTTCCCTTTCTTTTGGGTACTTTGAGACCTTCGAGCGGTCGCCTGCGGTGCCAAGAAAGACTTTGATTCCCATTGCCGTGTTTGTTGCTTTCTCGACCTTCATCTCCATGCGGCGAAGGTCTTCGGAGACCTCTATCCATTTCGTTTTATCTCGCAGGACTGTTGGCGGAACCTGTTCTTTCTTCCGAGAGATTGGAGTTGGCAATGATGTTAATGTTGTTGGCCGTTCGGCCCTTTGGATGGTGGGCAACGGACCGAACTTATTGGCGGTAGCCAGGCACCTTGGTCTCAGGCCCTGGGGTGACTTGATTGAGGGGTTCCCTTTTCTTTCTCTTCTGGAAGGAGAAGCCATCGTTTTCTGTGGCCATGTTGTTGCATGGATAGCCTCATCTTCTTCCTAGGATGAGTAGCCGAGAGCGTCGGCTACCATCCTACGGGCGTCTTTTTGTGCGTGTTCTTTCTGCGCGGTGGATGCATGGTTGTCTCCTTTTAACACTTTTTAGCGTAGATTAGACCTTCTGTCATGTGTTCCGTCAAGCCATTGATAATTCCTGTGGGATGGTGCGATATACTGCACTACTTAGTGGTAACTTGGCGATATAGTCTTCTGTAGTAATTGACTGGGAGATGCTAACCAGGAGGGTTATAGCGATCCTCTGCTCGCTTGTGAGCACACGTGACATCTCAGATTGGCACTGTCAAACACATAAGGACTTTACGCACTATCTAGTATCTCTAGCGGTATTTGATACTGCAACCGACTCACCGCAGCAAGTTGAAGAGACCTAAGTTACAGTATCTAAAGAGACTATACAAGATCACACAAACACGTTTGTACCTAACGGAAGCTCGATGCATACCTCTTCTTATATGAATTATTTGTCTCTAAAACAAGGGTGTTATGCGATCTTCCCGTATGTACAAGTAATTTGTTACCAAATTTAGTTTTTGGTTAACGTCACGTAGTAAAAGGGGTTTTGACTTCCCGATCTATTTTATAATATGAAACCAAAGAAATTATACCTAAGATATCTATAATTTCTTTGTATGAAACAAATGAATTATGGACGTTTACCATCAAATGTTACAACGAATAGTCTTGTGCATTAGAAATTTAAACTATCAATTTTAATTTGCTAACATGCTTTATTAATTAACCAAACTATTATTTTATATCAAATTAATTTGTTTAACGAAATAATCGCATGCGAGGTACCCATCAAACCTATGTTTTCTTTTCTATATAAAATATTTGTGCACTTTTAATGTCGTTAACGTAAATTCGTTTTTCAGAATAGTTTTAAACCCTTGCGCCTGGCCTATTGGGGCCTACCGATTTTGCTTCATTAATAAATGCGAACCTCGGTTGCGTTGACTAATGTTTATATTGTTTATAAAATTTAAGGCATACTGTAACAATTGATGATTATTAATCGACTTGTTGCATTAAAGTGTCAAGTAAAAAATTAATTAAATGGCACGTGTTGTGCTCAATCAGGGTTCTTATTTTTACAACATAAATTTTATTTGAAGCCTTAATTATACAGTGCGCGTTCAATAAGATTAAGTCTGATCCAGTAATTTATTATTCAAAGAAAAGTTACAAAGCAATTGTTTCGCAGTAAATTTAAAACTTGTATAACAAACTAAAATTCTGTTAGCTTAATTATTAAGAATATATGGGGTGGTTAATTTTAATATCTGTCTTTAGATAATTCACCTTCACCAAACTACACCTTAAATTTGTGTACAGCATTTGTCACGCTACTCTGGTATTTTGTACCGGTTAGAGAGATTGACATAAAGTATTTTCTATCAAGTTGACATTGTAAACTTGACTGATTCGGCAGATTTAGCTCAAGGGGTTCAATATTTAAGTTATAATCCTCTGCCTTAAGTTAAGGTTTTTCACCAGTCTAATTGTGTATCATTACGGTTCAATGATACGATTTATATTTTATTTGAAATACTGTATTAAGATTCGAATTATATTTTTAATGAAAGTATGATTCTTTATATATATGTATTTTAAATGTTAAATTCATTATTTACACTGTACAGTTCTTATATGCTTTAAGTATGTACAATTCTATGGTTCTATATCATGAAGTTTGCCATGCATTTCATACTCTCTAATAAATCTATGCTACAAGATGTTATTGTAAAGTTTCATGCATAATTTGTTTGAGTGTTAAAGTGTATATGTAAATCAAAAATTTAAGTAAGGGGATAAATGGCAAGGAATTCTTTATTAGTTATGCCTTTTGCAGGATACGAAGTATTAATTCAAATAGAAGTTGTCCAAGATGCTTTTCTACTTCGTATCATTACGATGCTATATATACAACAGCGAAAGTCGTCCATTTGCTCTATATACAATCCTCTCATAGGCCTCTAGGAGAATAGACAATGCTGCGGAAGTCGTCCAGGAGCATTGCACAGCTCTAGACATGTTTTAAGATTTTCATATTCTCTATTATAACTATCGGAAAATGTCCTTATAATGTTAGCAAAGAACTATGGTTTCCATGATCGTAATACAGCGAAAGTCATCCAAAAATGTTACATTCATGAATACAAATGGCAAGGAAATAAATTTAATGGAGTGTATAATTGGCAGGATATGGTTCAGGTGAGAGAGTCGTGAAGGCTCTGGTTGTTTTGTGTTTATTGTTGGCTTTTATAATCCTTTTTTATCATAATTGTTGATAAAATATAATTATCTGGGAATTAAATTGTAATGTACTGAAAGTTAACAATGCCATCTATTTTAATTTAGTAAAATCATTATAGTTTTCTATGTATCCAAATTACCTTAACTATTAAATTATATTATTGCCGAATAGGTGGCTGTATGAATTTATTCTTAAATAATTTATAATCCATTAGGTTTCTATTTTCTAGTTATGTTCAATTGTGGCTTTTACCAATAGATGGTCATACCTGCTCGGTTTTGTATTTGTTTACATTTGTTGATCTGTGATGAAAATACAATGAACTTACATTTTCAATAATATGTTATTATGGTATCTTTTCGATTGAATTCTTTATTGATTCTAAAATATTTAATTAAAATTGTATTTTTGTTTTATTTAAGGGATTCTTTCATGTGTTATTTATATTTGAATACATTTAATAATTTATAATTTAAACTTCATTATTTAAATTTAGTTTTTAATCATGTTTTACCGTTCTTATTGCAATATTAATCGTCGGTATCGATATATTTAGATACAGAAAACATAAACATCGATATGGCGATTAATCAAGATCGGGAAAACATGATACATTAAATTAAACTAAAGATTCTTATAAACGATTCGTATGGATTTTAATATATACAGAGCGTATTAAAAGCCTCATAGTATTCTCATTCTTGGCCGTTAAAAATAGTTCTGGTGAATAAAGTACAGTTAGAACTCCACAATATACAGAAGCCGTCATAAGTAGTAAGCACTTTGAGTTTAGCATGTCTTCGCTTTCAGTTTTATCCCGTATCTGCAGTTCCATTAGAGCGTCTATCTTCACTCCAAACGTAGGTCTTAATATCTTGACATACAGGGTGTTTGCATGAACATTACCTGGTAGCAGTATTGACGTGACAACAGCGGCGCCCACCTTTTACTGATTTTATCTTAGCCTTACAGTGTTCGGCCTCGTAAGTACCGATGAACCACGCCTCGCTCCACCGTAGCTTTGCCGGCCGTTGTCGAAAATTCGCGATTTTACTTGCCGCATGCGTTATTTCTATTTTGGCCTGTGACAGTAATTAAACTCTAGTTAAATCGTTGATTAAAATTTTTCTACTCCGCGAGTTAACTGTCAGAGAATAGTCATTCTGTCCTAGTCTTTTACTCTTCTAATGTGTCTTTAAGAATAACCTAACCAGTCCTCCAGTGATTGTAGGATAAACCCCAAAGATCATAATGCATACAGGAATTTTGAATATACTAGCAATGCAATTTCTAGGAATGCATTGGTGACTAGTCCAGAATTATATAGTTATTATACAAGTTCGATTTACTAAGTTGATAAATTTGACATTGTAGAAGATCCAAGCATACTCAATAACAACGATTTTAGATTTAAAAATTAATATGTCAGGAAGTTATAGATAAATATAGTTTCCTTCGTTCACGCTGTTATATACATTGAATTGATTAGAATGCAATTGTCACTATTCTTGTATCATGTTTACGGTCTCATTTAAAATAGGTAATTTTATAGAGGAGATTAAATTTATTAATTCATTTAGAAACACAATTATACAAATTCTATTATGAGGCGTTTCTTTAAGGTTTACTACTGAAATAAGTTTGAAATATTGGAACGAAATTTTATCACCCGAATTCAGGACTGTGCAGGTTTCATTTAAAAGATTTGAAACTGATTAAGGGTATTTCAGTATCTCATTTTAGATCCCTTAATGGTAGCAAATTTTGTCAAGGTTAGTGAAGTATAAAATTACTTCAAGATGTATTTCTTTAAATTTATGCAATTACGAAAGCAGCTTGTAAACTTATTTCTTGTTTATTCTAATTTATTTAAATAACTCCTTTATTTTAGCGTTTAAAAGAACTCCATAACGTTAATTCAGTTTTTATTATATGTAGCAATGCAGACTTTTTAAAATATATATTAAAAGTAAAGATCTGCTGCAAATACCTTTTTATTAAAATCAGCATAAAGATAATTCGTATTTAGCATACTAAATAATACCTAATTATCTTCTATAACAGATCAAATAATTTACTCGCTAATGCGTAAATTTTTACTCTTTAAACGTAAAGCGAATTTATCAAAATAAACTTCCACCACAATTAATATGTATATATATATATATATATATATATATATATATATATATATATATACAGTGCAT
>JAHWXV010444069.1:0-10607 GCA_024586415.1 Phrixothrix hirtus
TATGGCACCTTGATTAGGACAACATGTCTTGGAGATAAGTGCATTCTTTGAGCATGGTAACCAAATTTTATTAAATATTTCGAAAATAACTTAAGATAGGTATAGGGAACCCCCATATCAATTGACGGAGAATTTATTTTGCATCAGATCCTGAAACAATATACAGGGTGTTCTATTTGAAAAAATTGAAAAAACTATGTCTGAAGTTGTCTATTTTTAATAATTAATTCTGGACACCCTGTATACAATAAGGCCACAGAATTTGAACAGGAGTATTTCCAAATCTTCAGTAACAGCTAACTACAGTAAAATTTGTTAACCTTTTGTGTATGTGGTGATTTTTTAATGAGAGGACGACACTTGTAGATTATTTTACAAAAAAATTTATATCTTTAAAACCACTAACTAGATAGCACTAAAATTTATAATATGAATAACGATCATTAAGTCATACCAAAAAGTAAAATTATATAGGGTGTTCCATTTAAAAAATTGAACTCCACTGTTTCACCTTTTTCTAGAACACCCTATACAATCAGAAATAATTTTAGAAAGTGCCCATTTACCTCTTGAACACTTTGTAAAGATTTCAAATCTCTACCTATAATAGCACCGGAGCTATGGAAGGCCAACGCATTAATGCCCCACCCTGTATATTAAATAGTAATGTCATTAAGTTGATATATTTATTTAATTATTAGCAAGAAACTGCTTCTGCTGTTTCAAACACCATGCCTCACCCTCTCCTATATGCTTTTACAGCTCCCTCATCTAGCTTTGCCACATGCATCCAATATATGATTTATTATAAAACAGGCTTACACTTTTTTTGTTTTTATTAAGTTAATAATTTCATAAAGGTGGATTTATAGTCACTTGGTGGCTGTAATAGTATCAGTAATGTCAGTAAGAGTAAGAAATAGTCATTTATAGTGCAACAAGAAATGGGTAATGAGGACGCCCTTTTGCAAATTAATATGAACATTCATAAGTGATTTCACATCATCTTTCGAGTTTTGACACGCAAATAATTTATTGGTGGGTCTATACTTTTCATTGTAGGAATTAATTAACATTCTAAAAATTATAAAAATTCGGTTATTAAATAGGTTTTATTCAATATTTTGTATACTTAAGAAAAATTACATTATGTAAATGTTTACACAAATTGTTTAAAGTGGTGATCCTTATGTTCCAAACATATATTAACTTTAATGTAAAAATCTGATGTCAGACAACACACGACTTTCTCTTATGCACATAGATATGGAAATAGTGTCTACAAATGATTAAATTATTATTTACATTTATTTTGGAAATGATAATTGTAATGGACACCCGTCCAAGTTACTGGACACGCTAAACCCTGCTTAACTTGAGTGATTGTCCCTGATAACTCGCTTCAACGAATTTTTTCAGAAAAAGCTCTAAGTTCACGGAAAAGGATGTCAAAGACATAAGAACCATAACAAGTTTCAAAAAAATTGTTAAAAATGTTTTCGAGAGAATCGCAAAAAAATTCAAAATCACAAGAACAAAGTGGCACTTGCGGTCATTAGATTTTAACTAAATTCTAGATGTCTCATGTGCAGAAGATAAAAAACCTAATATAGAATTTTAAAAAAATCGTTTCAGCCAATTTTGAGAAAATCTCGAAAAACCAAAAAATGACAAGAGTAAAGCAGCACTTCCGGTCATTAGATTTTAACTGAATTCTTGACATCTCATTCGCAGAAGATAAAAAATTTAAATATAAAATTTAAAAAAAATCGTTACAGCCAATTTCGAGAAAATTGCAAAGAAACAAAAAGTAACAAGAGTAAAGTGGCACTTATGGTTATTGAATTTTAATGAAATTGTTGCAGTCGTGTGCAACGATGGATATAAACTTATATATAAAATTTTGTTTATCTACGATTTTTCATTTTCGAGATATCCTGTTCACACACACAGACCCAGACCAATTTTTAAAAACATGTTTTTTGAACTCAGGGGCCCCAAAACGTGTATTTCCACTCAAATTTCGACATCGAAAATTTTGGACGAAAACAATACTTTCTCTATACTATATTTCATATAGGTAAGAGAAAGTAAAAAAGTACCAAGAAAGATGAAAATGACAATCAAATAGCTACGAACACAATATAACATAACATCACCCTCAATATGTACAATTGGAAATAAAAATGGTATGGTATCGTTCTTATTTGGCAAACAATGATTATTATGCTATCCGATTGGTTTTTGGTACACTTGGTAACATAAAAATTTAAAAGTGAAATATGTTACCGAGCTTGCAGTTTATCAATTGCACTATAAATGCTGTCAATGCAAAGCCCATGTTCAATGTTTACAGTACCGATACTATTACCAACATTATCTAAATGATTATAAATCCACCCTAACTGTATTTAATACCTATCATGTAGCATTGAAAGTTATTTTACATTGTTTTGTATCAAAATATCGAAAACAATTAATTATGACTATATTTTACATTTAGAATGTTGGATTTCATAAATGTTATGACATATGATCTTCATGGATCTTGGAATACTTTTACTGGAATTAATGCTCCCTTATTTCCATCAGTAAATGATACATCAGATGAGACAAAAGACTTAAATGTTGTAAGTATTACAAATAATCTACTTTAATTCTTTAAAAAAATTTAATAATTAAATTAAATTTCTTTAATTCTACCATAGTTGCACTAGGTCTAACAGACTCTCGATTTTATAAATGTTTATTTATTTTAGTTTTGTTTTGGGACTCATGTTATATCTCCACATACTTACTAGATTTACTGATAGTTTACAGCATTCTGTAGTGATGACTGTTGCTATTTGGTGATAAGACACAAGGTTAAAATGGAATCTCTTAGACTCCCATGATTGGTTCTTTTACAACACAGGGTTAAATATTATTATCTAAAAATACATGTGTCTGTCGTGAAACTATAACTTAATGCTATTGATAGTAATGTAAAAATATTCTGCAATAATGCAGAATTTTAATTAAAATTCAAATTGATTGCATCTTTGAGATAGTTAAGATATTGTCAACTTTTTTATTAGCACCATAAATAGGTAAAACATTTTACATCATTTTTGAACACCCAGTATTAAAATATACAGAAATTTCATAAAAGAACTGACTAATTTAAAATTTTGTTATTCAAATTTATTATAAGAGTTTTACACATTGGTATTAACTTCAAGAATCATGTTATACATTTTAGAACCGCTAATATTTATAATGTAATGATTTCAAAACTGAAAATGTGGTAAGTATATAAAAAAATTACTAATAACACTTTAAGCTTAAGAAATTGCATAACTAATTTGCTAAGCAACTTAATTATGTAATTTTTTGACACTGAATTTCTAACCTTGTCAATAATTTCTTTCTGCATTTATTATATTTTTAAATTTGCGACTGTTTTATAATAAATATAATTGCTGTTTTACACTGTAAGACATTCTTCGAACAATTGCTGACATATGAAATTCTAACAATGGTTAATCACAGCAATACGATCACAAATAATTTTGTATATCAACATAAACAGAATTACAAATCAGTCAGTTCTTTCATGAAAAACTTGTAGAACAAGTTAGTAACAATTTTCTTTAATTTTTAATTAATAATTTAATATACATATAGCTCTAACATAAATAAATTTAGGGGCCTAGACAACTGTCCAGTGTGTCCAGAGTGTGTAAGACAATACCTTCCTACAATTAACGGACCTAGTATTTACAAGCAACTGATTTGTTTTTATTTTTAACTTTTTTTTTGTTTTACAAGTTGTATTTAGTTACATATACCATTTGTCTAGAAGCAAAAGGGACTGATGTTTTGTAGTGTGTATAAGTGGTGTAAGTTATTCATTACTACAGCACTATTTTTCGATAGTACGTCACATTTTTACTGCCACCAGTAGCTTATGGGTGGTAGTATTTGAGTAAAGTTTAAAATTGTTTTGTCATCTCAAAATTTAAAATGGCATTTAAAAATTAAATAGAGAACAGTGATAAAAATTCACTCCAAACTTAGTAAAACATCTATAGAAATATTAAAAGACATGTTTAAAGTTATTTATCGCATTCTTTTTGATAAGTGCCAGCTTTCTTGCACAATGGTTACACATGAGTGTACCATTAATAAGATGATAGTAAATGATATTCCACAAAACATTTGAAAAAAATGCCTATATATAGTTTGCAAATAAAAGTAGAAATGCATAAACATATCATGATTTGATTGAAATGGCTAATTCTAGTGCTTTCAGTATAAATTGATGACTAAGAGTCAAAATGCTGAATATACATTCTGTCAAAAAAGTACCAGGAATTGATCATTTAAAAGGCCCGCTTAAAGGTATTGTCATAATTCTTTTTGTTGCTAAGTTGGTACCACTGTCATCTATACCAATGTGAAGTTCTAGCACGATCTATCATTTACTTTGTTTACAGTGCGCAATTTTGTCAGTTCATCTCAAGTGTGTTTTGCGATTTTTACAATGGATAAAAATATCAAACAAAGAATTTGTCTCAAATTTTGTATTGCAAATGGAATTTCGTGTACCGAATCACTGACAATGTTACAGAAGACTTACGGTGAATCGATTTTATCAAAAATATGTGCATATGAGAGGATACAGTGCATTCCATGTGATGGAAAATTTGCCTCACTCTGGTCGGCCATCAAAGTCTTCAAGTGAAGTTAAGCTCAATAAAGTGAAGGAAATGGTGATGGAAAATCATCATTTAAGTTTGAGAGAGATAGCCACTGAACTTTCTGTGTCTCACGAATCATTTCGTACCATTCTACATGATTTGGGCATAAAACGCGCTGCCGCTCGATTATTCCGAAAGACTTGAATTTTCTGAAAAAAGTCAATCGCATAAAGGTCACTGAAGACATGCTAGAATGAGTCAATTCTGATCTTACATTCATAAACCACATTATAACTGGTGATGAGACATGGGTTTATGAGTTTGACAGCAAACCAGTCAACAAGTTACGGAATGGCACCTTCCAACTGAGCCGAAACTGAAAAAACCATGACAAAGTCAATCAAAAGTCAAGATAATGTTGACAGTTTTCTTTAATTATGGTGGTGTTGTGCACTCAGAATTCTTGTCAGAAGGTAAAATGGTAAATAAAGAATATTATCTGGGCGTTATGCCGCATTTGAGAGAGCAAATTCATGGAAAAGGCCAGGTTTGTGGATTTTGCATCACAATAACGTACCATCTCACAAGGCTTTCATTGTGAACGAATGTCTGGCCAAACACTCAACAACTATCATCGAACAACTACCGTATTCACCTGATATGGCTCCGGCTGACTCTTTTCTCTTTCCAAAAGTCAAATTACCACTTCGAGGCACCCGTTTTCAGTCGATAGAAGATATAAAAGAGAATTCGTGGCGAGAACTGAAGTCAACTTCGGAAAATGTGTTTGAAAAATATTTTGATATTTGGATTATTCATTGGCATAAGTGTATTATTTCGGAAAGGGCCTACTTTGAAGGCACTACAATAAATTTGAATGAATGATAAATATTTTGTGTTTTATTGACCAATTCCTGGTACTTTTTTGACAGAATGTATAAGCTGTGGATCTCCTAAAAGCAACGAAAGTTTTATTAACAAAATAGAAAATAAAAATCATACTTATTACTGTAGTTTTTGACATGAATGTTTTGTATATAATAAATTTTTTCCTCCAGGCACTGCTATAACTATTCATTTTTGTGTATCTGGAACAAGTTTATAATCAGATTTGAGGAGCATGCTAAGATTGATGAGAAACAAAACATTTTCTTTTGCTGTACGACAATGTACCTGCAACTGTGATTTAGTATTTGCCAAATTTGGCACCCAGCAATTTGTCTACTCCCAAATCTCAATCTGTAAATGAAGTGGATCAGAATAAAGATAGAAAAAGCATTAAAGTCAATATGAAGTGAACTAAAGAAACTTTTGCAGAAAAAATTTCCAACAGTTACAAATGGTTATTTAAGTGATCTTAACATCATGAAGCGGAGGGGGTGATGAAAATTTTAAACACTAGAATTTTGTAAAATAAATTTATTGATTTATGAAATAACAGCCCCTTTCTTCAAGACAGACTGTGTATATAATATGGATAATGTAATAGATTGATCAATAATTTGTATATATGTTAAGACTTGAATAGGTTTTATTTACCAGAGCGAATGATAATGTTGTAGATTATTTAAATACAAAAAAACCTACCGTTAGTTTCTATAAAATATTAAAATTATTTTTAATAAATAGTTAATTCTAAATTTTATTTAGGCTACATGTATTAAAGCTTGGCTAGAAAGAGGCGCTTCTCCTAAGAAATTGATATTAGGAGTTGTTTCTTATGGTCGCTCATTTACACTCGCAGATGCAAACAATAATGGAATTGGCGCACCAGCATATGCTCCTGGACTTGCAGGACCTTATACGGGAGAATCGGGAATGATGGGGTATAATGAGGTATTGTTGAACTTTTTGTTGCTATATTATACTATAAGATAGATGACTTCAATGGATCATGTACATTTACTTTGTCCAAATGTAATTTCCAATAAAAATGAGCAAAATAGTTATGTTTTGTTAATCTTTTTTATTAGACCCAATCTGGCCATAAAAATATTAGTCTGTGTCCTTTTAGATATTGAAGACTAAATCATAAAAGAGACCTATTAATATCAAATTATGTATTCTAAGCTTTATGCAACATATTCAGACTATATAAGGAGCATTACTTTAACCGTAGACTAATCTTAATATGCATGACAAAAAACACTATGTGTCTAAATTGCAATTTTCAAAATATTTGTAATTAAAGTTTTCAGCCCACCCCTGCTTTTTAATTTGGTCTACTATATGCAACAAAAAATGGCTGGTCAACTATACATCCTTAACCAGTGACTGAAGCTTCTGCTTCATGCAGTGACTGAAGCCGAACAAACGGCTTCATTATGATGCATTACCATTAATGAATGTTCCCAAATGTTATTATAAAAACCCACTAATTGCTGTTTTATTTCCTTCCTTAAAATAAAATAAAAACAAGGTTTTTACTTAATAGATACCATTTTTAATATGTAAACAATTGTATTATTGAATACGGTCACATTTTTTAAATAACCTTCATGCTACTTTAACACATTAAATTATATCTTCATATTATTAATATTTGCACTCACTTGTGTTGTGTATAATTGAAATGTTGTGAAAATAGTTAAAAATTTAAATGATAAATGAGTTTTATAAAATTTTGCATAATTTGTATGTAGTAAAAACTATGTTCATACAAATTAATGAAAATAAAACTTAAATCGATTTAAGATATTTATCAAATAAGTTTGGAATAATTAATGCGTAAATAATTATAATTAATAAGCAATAGTGTTTTACAACATACAAGCAAATTTAGATGTTTTAAACAAATATGTTTGACTCATTTTTATTAAAACAGCTGGTAACTTTGACTCAAAAAAGTACTCTAATAATAAAGGTAATGTGATATTTGTTAACAAAAACAAAGTCGTATTTATGTTTTTAAATATGTTTCACGATAAAGAATGTACAGACCTGTATCCATGATAGATTTTTACGTGAAAATTTACATTTTTTTCTACATTAGATTAAAAATGTCTACAAATGTATGCTCTCAAAAGGTTTAGGAACGCATATGTTAAATAATGGTTTTATATCCCACACACCCTATATACAGGGTTGTTTTGAAATAGTTTAGAGAATAAAACCACGAATTCTATATTCCTAATACATTCATAAAAAAAAAGAAAAATGATTTTAATCTCTTCAGTTGGGTAACATAGAATTTTGAAAATCTTAAAAGCCTTTTCAGAACTTTTGGCTTCTCATTATGAACTTTTGTAGAATAAGACTCAGTTGCAAGGCTATTATAGTGGCTTATGTTATTGACGTTCAGCACATCAAGTGTAAATCAGTTACTGTGTTAGTGTAAATTAGAAAATATGCAAATACTTTCGATATATATTTACTTTGTTTTATAGTTTCACAGCTGTAGATTAAAACTAAATGATGACTGTTTTTTCAGAATGGTGGTTTTATTTTAAAAATACATAAATAATCAATAAGTATTAGATGCATTTTGGATTTATTAAATTATGCTTTTATGATTTCTATATATAACGAACCTTTTGAATTAATTTTTTTAAAGTATTAAATGCAAGATAAAAATTAGGTCACAATTATCGGAAGTCAAGTACCTATTAGAAATAGAAATGATGCAGTGAACTTATGCATTATCATGTTGGAAATTACAGCTGTGTCATTAAAATTGTATTTGAAATTTATGTAAACCCTTATAAAAGTACATGTTTTTTACTACTATTAATAAAAGATTCATTAAGGTATCTTGTACAATGTATCACCCACTTATTTTTCTGAAAGTATTTCAAAACAACCCTATAAAAAAATTACAGAAGTTAAAATTTAAAATGTAAACATATTAAAATAATTATGATTTTAGTCTTCAATTCAATAGGTATTTTAAAATAAAAATAACTTATTAAAAATATTTTTTGCAAACAATAAGCCCTTATTACCAATGGGCGTCAAGTTATGACGAGTTAAAAGATGTGATCTCACCCATAGTTTTTAAATTTTTTTATTAATAAATCAAATAATACTACATGTTTCGCCTAATAAGGCATCATTAGGTAACAAACCCGTAAAATCTAGAAAAGAATAAGAGACAATGGTAATAAAGAATGGTTATACAGAAAATTATTATAAGAAATAACAAATGACTTAAAATTTATAAAAATTGCAAACATTACCTGAACTGTAAAAGGGATCTATAAGGTGCTATACTTACATGTGTATAATTGAAAAAAATTTTATGAATACCTTCTACACTTTAGAAAATGTCTATAAATTTTAAGTTATTTGTTTCTGTATAATAATGTTCACTACAATCATTCTTTACCATCGTCTCTTGTTGTTTTTAGATTTAATGTTTTGTTACCTGATGATGTCTTATTAAACAAAACATGTAGTATTATTTAATGATTTATTAATAAAAATATTAAAAAAATTATGGGTGTGATCACACATCTTTTAACTCCTGTCATTATTAAAAATAAATAAATAAATCTACAAAGGTAGAACAATGTTTCTATCTACAAAACACAATTTAAATATGTTTATTTTAAAATCACTTAATTGTTATATGCGATATTGAGTGTATCAATTTGCCCATCATAAAAATTATGTTTTTGTACTTCTGCTTTTCTTGATTCAACATAGGATGTAAAGTGCATTTTTTTGACTTGTAATTTATTGTAAAAAATTGAAAATAATTAAATTGAAAGGATTTGGAACTTTTATTCATGGAAAGTTTTTATGTATTTCAGATATAACACTATTTTATACCTTTAATATATAACTATTTTCATAAAACAAGATGGAATTAATAGCAATATTCTTTCAATGGCATTTTATACAATTTTAAGATAAGAAGTAGGTATACATACAGTCATAGCACAAGAGTATACAAGTAAAATACCTGAATTGGATATCCATGTTCAAAAGTTATTATTCACTGTTAATATCGGAGAATTAGAAAATGGTGATGAAAGTGGCTTTACTCCATTGTCCAAAGATACTTAATTTATTTATAATCAAGAAATGAAGAACTTTTATTATATTATACCGTATTAGTTATAATAATTTATTTACTGGTCAGTTTTATCATGTAATCAAGTATTAGTAAATAAATAATTTTTGACATCGTTAAACTTATAAATGTTGTTATGCTTAGGAATATCAGATATTTATTTTGATATTGTGTTTTCCGATTGATTAAAATATTGATTGTAAATTATTATGGCTGTTTTCTAATAAAGAAGCATTACTCATTATTTAAAATATAGAATTTCAGATTACTAGTTATTTTACGTTATTGGTGTTCCCCACCTGTGCATATCGATAATGATGTATATGTACTTCTCATCTTCAAATATCTCTAAATTGGCATTTTTTAAACAATGCCTACTTCTCAATTACAAAATAACTGTTACATCTATTATTTGAGTTTAATAATAATATTTAATTTAATATTTTAGATTTGTGAAGCTCTACTCAATGATCCAAACTGGAATGTAGTTTGGAATGATGAGCAAAAAGTTCCATACATGCACAAAGATAATCAATGGATTGGATTTGATAATGTACGTTCTATTGGTAAAAAAGTAAGTATCTATTCATATATGTAATGAATTACTATAAATTCATGGTATTTTTGGTATTTTCATATAAAGATCATTCACAGAGATATAGAATATGTGTAAATGGGAAAAGCAGGCTCAGAAATGTCACATTTTTTAATGTAAGAAAAGCAGAGTTAACAATAATTGTAAAATAAATGCCTTTTCTAAATATGATGGCTGATCCCTTAGTTCCGCCCCTGACTCGTTTATATGCCGAAGTAACTATTTATTTTCACATAAAGTAGTTGGCTGGTATATGTAGATAAACACTACAAAACTACAAGTTTGAACCTGTTAGTGCTTGTATGCAGTAGACGTC
>JAHWXV010444125.1:0-19367 GCA_024586415.1 Phrixothrix hirtus
ATATATTATATATATATATATATATATATATATATATATATATATATATATATGTATGTATGTATGTTCGAAAATGTTTGAAAATTACTTTCCTCGCGATATTTATTGTTTAGATTAAAGTTTTATTAATTACTTTAGTACATTTAATATTAAGTGTTATGCCATCACTAGATAAAATTATTTTTATTATAGAAGTAATTCATTTATGGTACATTGATAAATGTACTATTTTATTAATTCAGATAAAGGTTGGAATACAGGAATTTACGCCTGAATCTATTCAACATTCTTCGGCAAGAAACAGAGTATTTAACGCATTATTTGTTTATAGAAAGTGGTATTCAAGATTTTGGTGATCTAAACATAATGCTCCAACAACACATTGCGCGGTTTTGCGCTGAATTATTTCGTCGTTTCATCAAAAAAAGGAAGACCATCGATTGACTTCATAGAATCTAGTTCCCGATCGAAACGATGAAAGTTCGAGTCTTTACAAGAAAGTTCAGATTCACTGCTAGGTTCAAAGTCAAAGAGTCAAAGAGAGCAAATAAAATCCGAAGAACCTGGACTAAGTAACTTAAACTATATTTTAAAAGAAATATGTGTATTTTATATATGAAGCGTCAACATGCCGCCCGCCTTGAATCAACTCACGATGGTTCAACGAGAAAAAACGAGAGCAGTTAAGGCGATCGAAATAGTTCAACAGCAGGGCGGGAATACTCACCTTTTGAGGTACGAACAAGCGCCACGCGAGTCACGTTATCTAGACTAGGAAAGATCTTGATAACTCGACCGAGTGGCTATTGAAGTGGAGGAGAATTGGCCTCTGAAACTAAAATCAAATCATTAATTTGGAACGATTTTGCAAAGTATGCAAATTCCAATCCTTTCAAAATCGTCGAGTCAATGCATGAATCAGTTGAAAATGTTTCAACCGATTATCTAGTGTAAAAACCAAGTTCGGTTCAGGAAAGGTGGTTAGTAGTCAATCTATTAAAAAGTGAGCTGGTGTGTGATTAGACAAATCATTGGGATCGGATGAGATTGCCGAAAGACGTTGAGAATTCAGAATTAACTCAACACAAGTAACTAACGTGATGAATTGAATCAAACTCAGGGTATTAGTCCCAACAACACGCTTGAGGTGATGCTCAGCGCTTTTAACTATGCTTTCCCAAAGTTCACCAAGGCGGGGGCACGACGGAGGAAGAAAATGCAATTTAATATCTTGTCACGAGGTAAACGACAAAATTAAATTTTGATTGTAAAAATCATTTAGAACCAAGCAATGAGCCTTCTTTAGTTGGGAGTTGGCACCAATTAAGTTTGTATCTCAATCCGAATACAGATGTGCTGGAAGTCCACGACGACTAACGAACCACTGTAGACAATCAATAAAGGTACTACCTCCAAGTGAACCGATTTTGTTGCGAAACACTTGAAAACGCAAAGGTAAAATATGGACACAATTAGGTTTGCGTGTAGGGAGGACATTTTGATCTTAAAAGGACCTGCGAAGTCCATTCTGGTATGATAAAAAATGGGAGAGGGGATGTAACTCTAGCGATAGATAATTCGCCCATACGAAGAACCAAATTTGTATGTTTTATACGAAAACAATGGATACATCGCCGTACTCTGGATCGAACGAATTGGCAAGTTGAAAGAATTCAAATTTTTGAGAGAGAAGACTGCAATAATGGTCCACAATGTGCAAGGGCAATTTGATAGAAATCAACAAAAGCGATAACCAAGTGGCAAGATTTGGGCAACATAATTAGGTGTTTGCAAGTTAATAGCAACCACGAGTGAGTTAATCTGCCACCAATACCAATTAGTCCATTATTTAGAAAAGGACATAGGTGTTGAATTTGTGAATTACGAATTTTGTTAGATTTAATAGTTTTAATTTTTGAAGCGAACAAACGAGATTTAATATATTTGCAAATTACCAATTCAGCGTGGGGAAGAGCTGCAAGATAAGAAGTAATAGATGAGAGAGAATAAAAAGGAAATACGTGAATGGCGATACGAAGAGCTCTAATCGAAGGCAAATCAACGTTGTGGGTGGAAGAAACAAGACAAGTAGGTCTTCCAAAGTCAGGTTCAAGAAGTGAAGTATTTTTCGGTCGATTACGCAAAGGTTCGAGGAGTCATGATGGCCCAAAATGCCAAGACAAATCATTAACTCGACGGAAGATTAGCAGCATTAAAATCTGAAGTAGTGTAATGCCATCAAGTAGGTTGGGTGACCTCTTGAATGAAAACGACTCGATTTGCGACAAGGGTTTTTAATTTATAAGGAAGGATTTGAAGTCAATTTAGAATAATCGTATAGTCACACCACAAATGAATCGATTCGAACGACAAATCGATTTTAAAAATATCTAATACCATCTGCATCAGTTCCCCTAATAAATAGACACCAACAAGTTCCAAACGGGGAAGTGAGATAGTTTTCAACGAAGCGACACGAGTTTTACTGAGAAGTAACGAAGAGGACACAACGCTTTGATGTTCAACTTGAAGAAAAACAACGGCTGCGTAACCCTCTTGGGATGCGTCACAGAAACCATGGAGTCGGTATGTTGCGAAAGGAATTAAGATGAACGAGGTAAAATGAAATCACTGAAACATTGGAATGATTGCAGAATGGTTTTCCGGATAGAGATTAATTCCTCGGGCACAGATTCATCCCAGTCGAGAGAAAATAATCAGAGTTGTCGAATTAAACATTCAGCTAACATTACAATAGGTGAAAGCCAACCGAAAGGGCCATAGATCGGTGCAATCAACAATAACAGTTTTCGTTTAGCAAGAGACGAGGACAGTAAATGTGATAGCGAGTAAAGTTTAAAATGACATAATCAGCGTGTGAATTCCAATGTATACCTAAAATGGAAACGCAGGGATTTTGCGAATGAATTGGTTAGATCAACCCTTGATGGTCATCAAGAATATCCGATAAGAAATTAACAGAGGTGCTACACAATTTGAGGAGCTCAAAACAACCACGAGAGAATAGAGCAATTAATTAATTTTGATCCGATTCCAGTGACAATATCATCGACAAAAATATTATTTTTCAAAATATTAGAAGCCGAGGGAAAATTGTGGTCTTCATCAATGTCTAATTGTTTATGAGTACGAAAAGCTAAATACGGAGACGAGGCAACGCCGTAAGTAACAGTGGTGAGTACAAAAACCACAATGGGATCATAAGGTGAACCTCGTCACAAAATTCATTGGTACAATTGTACCAATGAATTTGGCGATACATTTGCCTGATGTCGCAAGAGAAAATTACAGGATAATGTCTGAAACAAAACAACGTCAGAAATTAATGGTTGCATTTTAGTTTCAACGTAAAACAAATCATTTAGGGAATTTCCGGTAGAAGTGTTACAACTAGCATTGAAAATAAGTCTTAATTTAGAGCTATCATCGTGTGATTTGGAAATACCATGATTTAGTATAAAGTGTTTTGGTGTTGTTTGTGAAAGTCTTGTTGCATATAATCCAAACTTAAATATTCGTGCATAAAATACACATACCTTGTTTTGAAAGTTGGATCGAAAGCAAAAAGTTTCTCTAAGGACCGTAAACAATAATAAGAAAATTGATAAGAATCTACCAAAGTTTGAATGGTAAGCGAACTTGATAACTTCCAAAGTAATCTCGAGTAACAATTGAAGAATAAAATTCTTCCCAAAATTGATCTTCTTTGGCGAGTGAAATTGCGGAAGGAGGTTCTTCACACGACCAAAACTTTTGTAATTGACGAAACAAGTTGTCTTCAATCGAGACATGAAGCGAGCAAAGAGATGGAACTGAAAACGTCTGAGTAGATACTGATTCAATTATGACGAAACCGAAGGCGGTTTGAAGAAAAAATGGAACATTTGATTGACGTTGATAAGGTGATCCAACGATAACTGATGCAGCAATATCTGCACCGAGCAAAGTGTCTGTACAAAATGGCGTATCAAAGATAGGTTCTGCCAAGGCGAAATTCGAAAAGATTTTCTTCCCATTTAGATCTATACAAAAGCAAGGGAAATCGTTTGTGATTTTACTTAGAATGAAGAAAGGATGAGATTTAGGCACGATTGTACCCGATAACGAACTATATTCTAGATGTGAAACTTCCTGAGATTAAGTTGGAGATTCTCTTATTCCAGAAATAGGAACAGCGGTGCAATAACATTTCAAAATTTGAGAACAACGTTCAGAAATGAAAGAAATGTGACTTGTATCCACACAGCGCGAACAACAGCGTATTGGGTATCTAAGACTTTCAGACACATGAAAGCAGTAGCCAAAAGCACAGCTGTGTGATGGATTTAATCGCTAAGTAACGAAGACTGAGCATGGAAAGCACTCGACATGGATGCAATGACTGTCGGTTGGACAGACGACTAAGCAGATTAGTTGGAATCCCTGCGAAGTGATTTACTAGCAGTTGGAGAATCTGAGCGAGAATCGAAATGCAACAACGAAGGATATTTTTTGGAACAAACCGACACGACAATTTAGAAGAACAATTGGAAATAAAATAATTCCCAAGGCAGTTGACACAAAGATGCGATTGCTTCAGAAAATCAAAGCGCTGTTTAGGTGGTTTATTGGCAAACACTGACCAGGAAGAAAGTTTGTGAGAACCATATTTGCAACAAGAACAAGTAGACGAACTAGTCACGAGAAAAGGCGAGGCATGTTTGGAGCGTGAATGCGATTTGATTTCAAGTTTAGTTTTGTAATTGAATTTCCTCACAGGGCTTGACAACGAAATGGATGAAATGGTTTCTACATTTTCAATTAGCACTACTTGACTTTCTACAAAATACTATTGAGTGAATTTTTGGAAAGCCGGTAGTTGAGGCAATATGCATTTCAAACTTAGAAGCTAGATGTTTGTTAAAACGGGACAAAATGAAAGTGGCACGTGGTACATGTCTAAAAAACTTCTTATTAAAGCAATGGATCCACTATCCATAATAGGCAAATTCAGTAATTTGTCGCAATGAAATACACTTCACGCTTGGAGTTTGAATAACGATTTTGCAATAAATTCAACGCTATTTGATAATTAGTTGGAATTAGTTTAAATGTTGGATAATTTGAAGAGGCTCTGGATCTAACGACGTTAAAATATATTGAAATTTTCCATTTTCATATATAATCAAAGTGAATTTCGCAATAAAAGATAACTAAACATGAAATTCACCTTAAATTTGGGTATATGCTGTTTTGGCAATACGATATTGGACCGATTTGTTTGCGAAGACACAAAGGTTGTCTTCGTTTCGAAATTATAATACATTATATTATGGTTGTTATCATGATTGCTATATCTGCAGTGACACTATTAAACAATTTTATAAAATTGCACACTCTCAAATTTAAATAAAAATTGTCGGTTGTAACAGCTAAATGATATTCATGTATACACTAATTTCGAAAAATTATTTTTGGTCAGCTTTTTGGGATTCCTGGCCACTGTGTAGCGGTCTGAATTTAGTATCACAAAATAGAATGTTTCAGAGTCAAGTGAAAAAGGAACCCATTTAACCAAAAAGCTGTTTTGGTATCAATTTTATGTCTCTGAGCAGTGGCTTAACAACACCAGATAAAGGTTTCGCTATTTCAAAGATGCGATGAGCCGGGAGGCTGAGCTACACTACACACCTCCCACACTACAGGTCCAGCCGTACTTTGCGCAACAAGTCGTATTTACTTTCTTTTATCCTATAGAGAAAGTATTGTTTTTGTCCAAAATTTTTAATCTCGCAATTTTAGTGGAAGTACACGTTTCTGGGTCCCTTGAGTATGAAAAACATGTTTTTGGAAATTGGTCTGTGTGTGTGCCTGTGAACGCGATAACTTGAAAACGAGAAGTGCTAAAAAAAGAATTTTTTTATTTGACTTCGTATCTATCGTCGCATGCGACTAAAATCTAAAATCGGATAACCGGAAGTACCACTGTCATTTTTTTGGTTTTTTGAGAATTTCTCGATTTGTTTTAAATTTCCTATATTTCTTACATATTTAATGCCCTTTCATATAATCTAGGCGGTTTCTCAGAGAATTTGCCGTAACTCGAGTAACCGGAAGTATTTTCACCGTTAACTCTGAATAAAATAAGCATGAAACTAAAGGCTCTACCTAAATGAAACTTTATATTTGAGGTTATAAAAAAGCCTTAGTATGCTAAATCAAGAATTTGGCTAAAGTCAAATAACCGGAAGTAGCACTTTATTTCTGTCATTTGTAGATATTTTCCGTTTTTCGAGATTTTCTTGAAATCGGCTCTAACGATTTTTAAAATTTTTTATTTCTTAGAAATTATAGTCTAGGCGGTTACTTACAAAATTTTCCGTTAAATTTGAATAAAATAACTATGAAACTAAAGCCCTAGCTAAATAAAAATTTACATTTGTGGTCATAATCGCCTTCGTAGCAAAATCAAAAATTTGGTTAAAATCGAATAACCCGAAGTACCGCTTTATTTCCGTCATTTTTAGATATTTTCCGAATTCTTCATTTTCTCAGTTTTCTTGAAATCGGCCCTAACGATTTTTTTTAAACTTGGTATATTTCTTAGCTACTTAATTTAGTTTTATATTAACCAAGGGGTTCCTCTAATAAATTTTTGAAAATCGAGTAACCGGAAGTACTTGTCGTATTAGTTGTTTCGAAAACAAATCATCATATGAAATCCAAAAACTATATTTAAGTTTTCTTTCTTCCGTACATGAGACGACAAGAATTTAGTTCAAATCGAATGACCGTAAGTGCCACTTTATTCTTGCGATATATAAATTTTTTCTGATTTTCTCGAAAACGGCTATAACAATTTTTTTGAAATTTGTTAGAGTTCTTATGCCTTTGACATCCTTTTACGCGAATTTAAAGGTTTTCCTGATAAAACGCAATGAAGAGAGTTATCAGAGAAAATCTCTGCAGTTATGCAGGATTTTGTGTGTCCAGTAACTTGGATGGGTGAACGTTGCAATTATCGTTCCCAAAATAAACGTAAATAATATTCTAATCATTTGTGGACATGTACATATTTGTATATCTATGTACGTAAGAGAAAGTCGTGTGTTATCTCACACCAGATTTTTTATATTATATTTATGTGTATGTTTGCCAGTTTAGGTGTAGGTTATGGCATCCATCATCAAAATCTTTACAAAAATGAATGTAAAACTATGAGTCTGTGTTGATTGGAAATACTTAACAGTATAAAACTTGGGAAAAGAAGATTTAAATAATTTTAATGTAATGAATGAAAGGAAAATTTACTTAATCGTATAATGGTGATATTAGTTTCGATATATGTGTAAAAAATTCGACAATTAATTTAGTTTAAAATCTAACTGTGAACATTTAAAAGAAGCGTAAATTAATGTGTGCCAATAAGTAAAATGCTTGCTGTTCATTTGTAAGCACAAATGAATTTCCCTTTTCCGGTTATTAATATCGTTTTTCAGAATTTGTGGGTTATCTAAATTATTTTAATTTAATAATAAAGTGGCAGCTGTTAGTGGAAATGAATAAATAGATGTAAGGGAATTAATCTGACACCTAATTTCGTTTTAATAGGATAATTGATAGGACGAATAATGTAACGCTCGTTATAAGCAAAATTTGTCCAATAATTGTAATAGGAGCAACAACAATCCTACAGTAACAAATTAAATGGGGTGAATGTTTAAGACTACAAATCTTCTTATAATTCTTCTTATAATTCTTCTTATAATTAAAATTTTTATGAGAACAAAAGGTAGTCAAGATTAACGATTATCATTATTATTATACCACTTAGAACAGATCTGGCTAGGTATTAAAGAAATTTACGTTACATAATTAAAAGTATGTAAAGCCGCTTTATAGGTTTGTATTCTATGATCAAATTACTTTATAAAGTGAGATATTGATAAAGCAGTGTTATTTTTAGATAATATTATGGTGGTTTACGCATGACTTTATAAATAAAATTCCATCTTTTATTTATCAACGTAATTGTGAAATTGTTTTTATTCAATTATACATGCTAGGCATGCTGATCTTTAAATAAGAATCAAAATTCTAGAGTTTGGCCAATGCATGGACTGTACAGATCGTGTATTAAAAAATTTAAGGTGCTATTGTTCCTTTCACCCCAAGTATAATGATTCAGAAACCGTAGTTTTTAAAGTTGCAATTCACCTTTTGTTAGATTAGATACATTTTATTTGGAAAGTTTATGAAGGTAAGCTGATATTATTTCAGTATTGGCAGACTGCCTGTTCATATTGATTAATGTGTAGTACTTGGTTAGATCTAAATAAATATGTGCCTAATATATAGAATTCGGTAAATACGATTTTACATAGCAATCAAGTATATCGTTATATTACCAGCGACCTAATTATTTTAGCCGAAATTATATTAAAGTTTAATTTTTATGAACTGTTTAATTTTATAAAAATACTATTTACCGTGTTATGTTAAATCAATAATGCTAATGTTTTAGAAATGTCCTATGCAAATTCTGTAGAAAACGTAGCAACCTACACGTAACGCTCTCTCACGGTCACGCATACTTTAAACACACGCAGTGTAGCACGAAACCGTGTGCTCGCGCACAACAGCGAATGTATCCCGATTCGGATCGATCCGCGGCAAACGGCAGTTCGTGCGCGTCTGTTCACGTAAACGTATTTATAATGATTTCCAACTACATTTTTACTAAAATGGAATGGAGTAACGAATCTTCTTTAATGCTAATTGATGAATATCGTTGCCATCCTGTGCTATGGGACCGGCAGCATACTTTACATTATTCTAAATCAAAAAAACATGAAGCTTGGCTTGCAATTGCTGCCAACTTGAAAATAGAGGTTCATGAAGCTAAACAAAAAATAAACAGTTTATTAGGATCATTTCGTAGAGAAAAATCTAGAGTAAGAAGATTCGTTGAAAATGAAAATGGTAAATATTTAAAAAAGAATTTCATAGTTATCTATATGTATGTCTGTATTCGATAAATATACAATGGCGTTTTAGGGCGTTTTGCAGTGTATAAATCAAAATGGTTTGCTTTTGATCGAATGAACTTTCTGTTGGGACCGGATATTCCACATATGGGTTATGAAAATGTAAGTAGCATGTTTATTAATATTTAAATAGCATTTTATCTTAATTAAAAAGCCTGGTTTCAAATAGTAATCTTTATTATAACTAGTTTCGACTTTTAGTAATAAACCCTCTTCAGTTATAAAATTACCTTAATAATATTAGTGTTATAAAATTAATAAATTATTTTAATTAAAATGTAAACTTAGAATTATAATACATTAAAATATTCATAAGAGATATAGCATAAATGGAAATATTTAAGTATTAAAAAGTAATAATTTTAATTTAAAACCTTTTAATCCTTTAAAATTACAATTATTAAACCTGAGTATGTTACAATTTGCTTTTACTTTTCAACACTTTAAATTTTATCAAATTTCATACCATAATTTGTAAAATGTTTAATTGCGTTCTAATTTAAAATTTATATTTCAATTAAAACAATTTAATATTGTAGTTGTAATTATAATTTTCATATTATTAAGGTAATATTAGATCGGAAGATGATCTGTTATTATTTTTTAACCCAAATTAGTTCCCTGTAACAAAAAATGAAATTCAAAAGTGAGATTTAGGTTTACTATAGAGTCTAAATTATTTTATAGCAACGTAGGATAGACAACACACATTACAGTTGAATGAATTCCAATGATTTTTTCCTAATCTTGCTGGGTAATACTGATGTCAACTTGTTCTTGTTTATTAAAATACTGAAATAACGGAAGGCTTACCTTTGAAATTCATTCAGATGTAATGCGTGTTGTCTCGCCCTAGTAATAATATTTTGTATTACCTAACAAATTTTATCTAATTATGTATAAACTAGGTTTTTGCGATAAATTTTTATCTAATTGGATAAGTTTATAAATGACTGAAAAATTTATTTATTTACATTCTATAGATTTCGATGCACTTTCCATTTACAATAACTTCATTTTAGCCATATAGTTTTGCTTCGAAGGTTAATGATTCAGAGTTCATGCTTATATAACTTCAGTTATTGTGTGTCTAGTTTAATAAAATAAATGTTTCCAACCAGATTAAAAATGCTATTTTAAAAATATATTACAATTAACATTTTTTGTGCAATCAAAAGTCCTGGAATTAAGTCATTTAAGATGACATTTTCAGTTAGTAAATTATTATAATTATATTCAACTGAAGCTATTCATATTTTAAATTAAGTGTTGTCATATATAATAATTATACTTCTAAATAAGGTGCCAAATTTGTTAAATATACTAAAATGTCAATGTGTACTAATGAACTCCCTATGCAGAGCGAGACCAGATTACTCTACTTTCTCAAATGTTTAATAAATTGCGCATCTTATGTACACCACCGCAAAAAGTTGAATGGACCAACGAACAAAGAATATTAAGCAAGCACCCTAAACACGTAAATTTGTATCCAAGTTGACCGACCATGATGGCGGCGTTAGGATGTTATTCGCACGAATTAAAAACATCATTTCATTAGCGTGCGTACTCAAAATTAAAAACAAATCGCAACAAATTTGAATATGCACGCCTCTGGGAACATATACAAGCAAGAAAATTGTGTCTTTAAATAGTTTTTTTTTAATATAATCAATTGAACATTATAAAATATGCAAGAATATACGTTATTATGTATACACAGTAAGCAAATAAATTCAAAACAAGTTTAAATGTCAAATATAAGCAAAAATTAAAGATATTATTCGGTAACTTGACAATGAACAATATATCCCGGCGATTTTTAGCATTTCTATTAGTGCAACTGTAAGCTGCATATCCAACCATGATTTCCACTAAGTTATAAATAAATATCCTCAAAATTCAACGACGACACTTTAACTGTGTACTGACAAAGATGGCGTCTACTACAGAAGTGTTTCAAAACTGGACACACACGCGTACCGTACATTTAATAGCTAGAGGCGCTTTCTTAGTATTCTTTATTCGTTGAAATAGACAAAGCCTTCAATACAGTATGCATTATAAATAGCTATTGAACTATTGATGCCGATTTTCTAATAATTTAATCGTAACAAATCCCGTCGTTTAATGCAAACAAGACTTTGTGCATTAAATTTTTGGGGCGGTGTACGAGTAAAAATAATAACCGTTTTACAATTGTCTTTTTTTCTTCATTTAATACACTAAAACTTCTTTCGATGAAATTTTTGTAGGATGGAACGGAGTACGAAGAATATTTGAAACATGACTTGGAAGATGATTCTTTAAATAGCTGTCCAGTAAAAGTCGAAGTCGAAAGTTTTTCTAACGATGAACCTTTGGATACTCCGCCGTTACGTCCTAGCCCATTAAAACAATGTGTAATCCGCCAAAGAAAATTTAAACAATTAGAACCTTTAGGATACACTCCCAGTGATCATTCTTCAACTTTTGTTCAATATGTAGGCAATAAATTGCGAGGTTATCCTAAAAAAATACAAGCTTATATTGAACATGAAATTAGCAACTTACTTTTTCAAGCAGATATGGGAAAATTCGATTATCTTGTTGCAACATCACATTTTATGGTTCAAAATGAAGCAAGTATGTCTACGCCATCTATTAAAACTCAAATAAATCAGCCAGATACGTCGTACATTCAAGAAATCGCTTCAAATTCACCTCCATTTTCTCACAACACGTCACCAAGATCGACGCCTTCTCCAATTGAAAACAAAGAATTAAATTTGGATATTGAGAACAAAGAACTAAATCTGGATATTGAGAACAAAGAACTACATATGGATATTGAGAACAAAGAACTGCATATGGATATTGAGTCCAAACAACTAAATTTGGATATTGAGAACAAAGAACTAAATTTAGATATTGTAGAACAAGTTTAAATTAAAAATTGCGACGTTATGTATATTAATCGTTTTTAATTAATTGTAAAATATTTATTTACTTATAATATTAGAAATGTATCTGAATTTCGATTAATAATAAAGCGTATGATTGTAATTTACATTTAATTTCACTTTATATTAAAATGTATAACAAATTAAAGAATCAGACTGGTGAAGCACTCCTACGAATATTTTTTATTGTTTATGCTGGGTGTTTCATATTTTGAATCATTACCTCTGCAACTAATGAAGATAGAGAACAAAGTTTAAGTAAAACTTTCATGATTTCCGGTGTAATAACATGTTCTCTTCTTTATGAGTACAGTGTGTTCTGTAAAAGTAAGGCGTTTTGTACTTGAATTTTCAAATTGCACCCCATATATTTCTGTAAGTTTTAAATTTTTGTATAAGGTACTAGTCACCTAAATTTATTATACATACAGTTGCAGAGATACATTGGTTTCAAAAGTAATCGCATGCATTTTGTACTACAGCCCAAAACTATGAAATTTTTATTTAAATAAATGTATTATACATACAGTTGCAGAGATACATTGGTTTCAAAGGTAATCGCATGCATGTTGTACTACAGCCCAAAATCATGAAATTTTATTTAAATATGTTCTATCTTTAGTTGCAAATTAGCAACGATAAATCGCAGGCCTCATATTAATCCATTAACATATTTTAATAATAATCTCAGGTGTTAAGCAGTAATTTCACTTGGTACAAATACTTATCTTAGAGAAAGAAGAATAGTAAGTTTAGGTATTATTATAATATAGTTCTTTTCCAGATATATTGTCTTGAACAAAATACTAAATGTAAGAATCTCCTTGTTTATTAGCGTGGTAATAAGCATGATATCATAGAACCATCCTGTGTTAATTAGACAGGTTCAAAGGGAATTCAAAATATTTAGTACACATATCCTAATAAATTTTCGTAATTTGCTTTCTTCATTAACTTATCCCGCTATCCTTGCTTTTCATATTTTTTTTGGTGCTCATACATTTCTAAATATTCTTGATTTGTTATCGCTTATCTGACTTACAATTCTGTGTCCATTCTTTCGATGAGTTTATACTTTTTTGGGGTGTCTTGGTAACATTAGAGCTCTCACACATTGGACCTTATTTTATACAAAATAATTGCCAAATCGTTTGTCTACAAATATGCTGTTCATACCTTGCCCAACGTAGCACTGTTCGCAAGAATTTAAGAGGACGACAGACGCAGCAGTTGGTTCAGGTACACCCGAAGTCCTTTTGATTTCGTATTGTTTACTGACACTGAAGCGAACATAGACAAACTTCGCCCAGACTTTGCCAATCAAGACCGATTTACCTTCCATATGTTGGTGTTGGCTTAGGTTTCCAGATTTGGCAAATTTAAATTTTAAAATCGGCACTGACTAATATGTGAAAATACTTAATTTGTAGCGCGGATATATGGAAATGCTGTAAAAATAGTTTTTACAAGTATAATTATGATCATAATGAGTACAGTAGCTTTTCGCTAGTTTGAATATACATATATTTATTAAATCGCTCTTCGTTGCTAGAGAACACACTGGGCTTTCATCAAGTGCGGACGTGCTTATTGTTAGCTTGTATGTTCTTGTGATACTGTAACTTAGGCCCCTTCAGCTTGCTGCGATGGGTCGTACGCAGTATCCGTCTCTTGTATGGGGTACTAGATAGCGCGCAAGAAAAAATATTTATTCGTGTTTGGTCCGTACCCGAACGCTTTCCGAAAATGTCGCGAATACTGAACGATGACCAACGAGAAGCTATTACCTCCATGTTGAAGACCTTGGACGAAATCTACGCGTTAGATGCTTTCGGCCGAAGGTGAATTTTACTAAATTCACCCTGATGAATCTTCCTAAAGAAGTCCAGGAGGTTATGCGAAAATCGGGAAATAGCCGCGCTGAATCGCAGCGCGGAAAATGACGCTAGGAAGATTATAGCCGACGCGCTGGCCTATTCATCTTCCAAAGAAGAGTCCGCGGCCATAGATACCGCGAATATGGTTGAAAAAGGTGGCTTCCAAATTCAAAAAGCAAAATTGCAAAAGCAACCACTCCCGGGCCTGCAGCGAATGTTCCAATTAGCAACCGATTCGAGCTGCTGACCGACCAAGATATAGATGAACCGGTAGCGAAAAAGATGCCCAAGCACAATGTACTGTCAATTGCACTTCGCAAAAAAGCGCGATGTGTGGAGCTTGCGACAGAGTTGTGCAAGCGATTATAACCATCGCAAAAGCGCAAAGGCAAGGCGATCTACAGGAGCTTGCACTTCGTGTTACTGTAGAATCGCCGAGAAGCACCAGGAAAGTTATGCAATGCCACCGGTGCCAAAAGTTTGGTCACCTATGTGCGTATAACGCGGACGAAAACATCACGAAATAGTGCGCGAATCCGCTACAAGGTGTATCCGCACTGCCTCAAACCTGCAGCACCACCATCAGCAGCCACAATGCAAAGAGGCGTGTCTTACGCCGAAACTACGAAAAGGGTGGGGTTCCAAACAAACTTATACACCAAGTAACTTCCAAAGGGAGGAGGAATCTTCACAGGCAGCTTCAGCATTGAAAAGATGCTTCAGGTCGGCTACATCCTAGTGGAAACCACAAAGGGGTGTGGAACCATCGCCGAAGGTATTTCAAAAATTATACAATGCCTACCTAAATACTTCAGATATTTCAAAAATACATCATAATCCTCCCACAATGAGAAGCCGACAAGGGACAATAAAACATTCTCGTAGGTGAAAAAATTTAGGACCCCAATCTCATTTAAATTATAGTTATGGTCTTCATTGCCCACTTATAATCGCAGTGAGAACATTTACTAGGTTTTATCCCGTATAAGTTCGCAAATGTCTCATCAAATAACTTTTTCACTTATAACATTCCTATAAGAATTTTTGAATGACTTTTCATCAGTAGATAAATTATCAATCTAGTATTTTCAATACAGCTATAATATCAATGTATCCATTTATAAGCTTTTTTTCAGTACGAAACTCACACGACTTACCAAATAACTTGTTCATTTATAACAATAACCGTAATAAGAATATTCGAATGGTTTTTTACCAGTATTTACACAATTTAATCAAACTTGCATTATTTTTCTGTTCGTAGATATATTACATAGTCTAAAGTGCTGGCTGCTATTCTTACATGATTTGATGTAACATCCAGGAAGTTATAACAAAAATCGTAATTCACGTCATAAATCATAAAATACGTTAAACAATCGTTTTTCCGTAAACATGCCAATACGCATGCCTAGTGAATCACAGCACTTTAGTATATTTAGGGAATTTACTTTTGTGGATAATTTGCGATCTACTTGCCTCTTGGAGACCTTTGGGAACAATTGTATGTTCAGTTGAGCACAGTTTTTTTTCTATATGTTTCAAATTAATTTTATTTGTTATCATAACAATTTTTTGAAAATTAAAAGTTTCAGTAGTAAAAGAGATTTTAGGATGTACTCATGTCTGTGCCATAAAAATTCAATATTATGTAAAAGTATTGATAAAATGGAAAAGTAACAATTGAAGGGTGAAACTACCAAAAGGGGTAAGTGCCAGAACAATGTTTTTTAAGGAAAAACTCTTTATTAATTGTAATAATACATTAAGAAAAACAATTTTACAATATGTTTATCTAGGATATAAGAACTGTGAATAAAATCAATTCGTTTACTAAACTAAGCTTACAAATTAAAACAAAAAAGATTTTTTTTTGAAAATATTCAGAAAACTCTCAGACATTTCTCTAGATGGCTAAGTGCCATTTTTATATGTCTGTTATCAGCTGCTGAATTTGTTGGTACCATTTCCTCATCGGTATTGGTTTGTGTTAATCCTAAGAGCTGGTAGTAGTCGACTTTGTGGGCTTCATTTTTTAAGAAAGGAATTATCGATCCTAATGACTTCTTATTTTCAATGATTTTCCTTTCTAGTAGAAGTTTCGGTAAAGTTACTTTTTTCATGTCAGCGAGTCGTTTTCCTTTTTAAGAATACGAGGGATGCTGCATATGTTTCGGAAATACAGTACTTCCGTCGTTGTTAGAGAATCATAGATGACACTAGCGTAAAATTTGACATTTTTTAAGTTATGTAGCATTGGCAGTTGAATAAAAAATCGTTTAGTAACATTTGTATTTAAGATTAAAGTAAACAACTATCAACAAAAATGGAATTAAATCGCGGAAATTTTCATGGAATGATTTTAAAAGTAATTTAACTCAACAACAATGTATGGATCGGCTTGTTTCGGCTTTTGGTAACGATGCACCATCCAAAACAATAATTTATCGCTGGTTTTTAGAATTCAAGTCTCAGTGACGAATTTCGCGAAGGTCGTCCGCGAACTAGTGTTGTTTCAAAAACCATAGTTGCTGTGGGTGAGATGATTGAGATGAATCGGCATGTGACTTACCGTGAAATAGAACCGACGCTAGGTATTGGCATGAAACAAATATCAACGATTTTGCATGATCATTTAGGTGTGAAAAAATTATGTGCCCGATGGAGTCCACACACTTTGACGGAAGCTCAAAAAGTGGCCCGTATTGAAAAGAGTAAGGAAATGCTGAAAAAATTTAACCGTCGTGCTTCAAATTTGGTTTATAACATCATTACAGGTGACGAAACTTGGATTTATTCATATGAGCCAGAAACAAAGCAACAGTCGCGCGTTTGGGTATTTTAAGATGAATTGAATCCAACAAAAGTTGTCCGTTACGAAGCGTTTCAAAGAAAATGGTTGCTACATTTTTTAGTATCACTGGTCATGTTGCACCATCATTTTAGAGGATCGTCGCACAGTCAATACTGATTGGTATATAACCATTTGCTTACCGGAAGTCATCAGTGAAAACAGAAAAACTAATACAAAACCTCAGATCATCTTGCACCGTGACAATGCATCGTCACAGGGCATCACAAACTGTTGATTATTTGAAGCGGCAAAAGGTAGAATTAATGACCATTGCCCATACAGTCCGGATTTAAGTCCAAATGATTTCTTTTTATATCCGGTTATCAAAAATAAAATGCGTGGAACCCGTTTTTCATTGTATTTCATACCTATTCCCAAAACAATTGCAGCATCCCTCGTATTTACGGAATTCTAGAGTTCAATTTCACTAGAAGGTTGTTTTACTTTAATGCTAAAGGGGCACTCTTTATCTACTTTTATGCTCGCGACTTTAGTTATAGTTAGTTTTGTTGTATTTTGCCACTCATCTGTAATTAATTTCAAGTCCTAAAAGTAAGTTCTTTCAACAATTTCAAATGCAGGGCAATATCTTACTGAAGTACAACTTCGTGACGATCTTTAGGTAAAATAGATTTCATGGCTCTCTTTCTCTTTTCGATTAAAGCAAAGCTGTAACCGCTAGGCACAAAGCTATGTCCATTGACTGGAAATTTGTGCTGTACTGTGTCAAATACACCAAACACAACGAAAAGTATAAAATAAGTTTATTTTTATTTTGGCCGATGCAGTTATTAGACCAAATAGTTAGGCGTCTTTTCTCTGTAGTTTCGTTTTTATTAAGAACACGTAACAAACATGAAGCTATCTGGTTACCTCCTCGAACACTCACGCCCTCGTTTCACATGCACATACAAGATTTGTTTAAATCTTCCATATGTATATTAAAGATGTAGTGCGATAGTTGCTGGAGGTAAAATATATCGGAATGATTAAACGTGAGGACGAACAGAATGTGTGGGAAATCCTGCCACGTTAATGAGCGCAAAGTAGATTCCTTTGTTTGGCACTCTCAAATGGATAAAAAAATATTTACCAAGGTGACACAATAGAAATAAGTATTTGTCTGGCTAAGACAGTTTCCCATTCGGTAGAGTTGGATGAGTTCACGTTGTATAGGATCTTCTGCACGTCTCTGTGGAAAAGGGGGTCGTAAACCCAAATAAAACTGAAAAGTTATTCATAAGCTAGCATAGTGATGTTTAGTCCGATTTTAAAATAAGAAAATTTCATAAATTAAAATATATGATTAGATTACAATTAATTAATCACCCAAAGTTGTCAAAATAAAACTAATAGGCGCGACACTGTTTTTTAATGTATTAATGTCAAAGCCAAAACAATTAATTAAGTTATTCAAAAAAATGCGATTCAACCGCCCAAAAGGTTATATTTACTAGTCAACCAATTATTTACTAACAAATAAAAAGGCGATAAATTTAACAAAGAAGTTTATTGCGTCCAATTAAGCAACGCTTAAATTTTAATCAAAGGACTAAATCCAAAATATACAGTACGATAATACAATCTATATCAAATTAGCAATGAATAATTAATTTCATTATTACATAAATTCAATTGAAATATAAAGTTTCTATTATACTCCCAAAAAAGTTTTTAAAAATTACAATAGACGAAACTATTATTGACACCTGCGTTGGTAGATAACGAACGTAAAGTTTTTAAAACGCCTAAATGGAACAAGGTTAAGTATTTCTTTTTATAGATTATAGTTTAGGGTCTGATTAAATATTGTCTTCCAATATCTTTTGTTGCAACCAAAAAAATTACTCGGAACTCCTTAAATCAAATTGTTCTAAATTATTAGTTATCCAAAAATTCAATTTTGCATCGACGCAAACAAAAAAATTACTTTTACAAATTATAATAATTATAAATTTTCTCAAAGATCATAAACTTTACTTATGTACTTTAAGTTGAAAGATGTCAAATATTTATCCTAAAGTTCTTCTTAAAATAATGAGAACTGATTAACGTAAATTCAATTTACATTGCTACATTATGATTTAAAAGAAAATTCCTGTATGCAAAATTTAAGTAAGTAAACCTTTATAGACGTTACACAAATCTTACTACTAAGTTACACATGACTTATTTTTAATGACCAAAAAAAATATATAGATAGTCCCAAACAGTTATGTTTTGAACAATAAACAACACAAGCCAAAAATTATGCACTGACTTTTGAAAACAAATTTATTTACTTGATTGATCCTGAAATTCGAGAGCAGAACGACGGAAGGTGTTCGATGTCTTCAAAAGAAAGCCTTCGAGTTTTTAAAGACTGGAGGGTGAAATTCTTGAGATATTTGGACCAACGTCAATCAGATCCTGGGCGGCTGGACAACTATTTATTGTGAACCATTTCCTTTAATCCTAGTTCCAAAATTTACATTCCAACTTTCGTAATAATTAAAATTTAAACAAGCTTAACAATGAAGCATGGCACCATTAAGTACGTAGGCGAACGCTGTTGATGTCATCAATTTAATACAATTAATGATCATCAACATATCTACGAATTTAATAAAATAAATGTATATAAGAATTCATAGATATAAATAAAGTA
>JAHWXV010444180.1:0-12265 GCA_024586415.1 Phrixothrix hirtus
ATGAATGTTTGAAATTGCTAGTCTATAAAATTGGAAGTGGTGGTTATACTTTCTGGCCAGCAAAAGCCCCCCCCCCCCCACTGACTGCAATCGACCTTTTTTCTGAAGCTACATTAAAAATATACCCTATGCAGAACTGATTCATGATATGCAGCACTTAAAAGAGAGAATGATCATTTCTATAGCACCTATAACGCTTAATATTATCGAGCTCACCTGATGGAATTAGATTATCGTTTGGATGTTATCCTAACAACAGGTGGTACTCACATTTAAATGTACTAATATACATATGTAATAAATTTGCAGTTTTTCTTTAATAATTGAATGTGTTAAATTTAATTAAATGTGTTCTTATTTAGATATACATTCGCTCACGCCCTTACCATTACAAAATAAATACCATCGTACACTTCTATTGTAAATGAACTACTCAGTGTTAAAACCGACAGATTATAGTTTTCATATAAAAAAATCCCTACTTTATTATGTTATTTTATATTAATAACAAATTTAAGGCCCAATTAAATAGTAACCAAAGGTTGAATTTCCAAATTTATTTATTCAGTGTAACCTAACTCCTTTATTAAATGTTAGGGGATGGTAGGTAGCATACCATAAAAGCATGCAAAATATAAATTTTTGTTTATATAAATTCGCAACAGAAATGTCTGAAAAATTATGACAATAAGGATGAAACATTTTGATACTCGGTGATTTTTCCAATATAGGATAGTAGGCAATAGCGTCATATTTTAAATGTTATCTTCATTTCAGGTCGATTCATTATATTGTTAAGAACAAACACCTGTTTTAAATGTATCCTTTATTTTATATACGAGACGCGTCCAGGAACAAAGAACTGATCGCGCATAAAGTACGAGCAGATCACGCGATTACTGAATCTCTTGTGCGTTGGTTATGTGAATTTTATTGTCCAACGATGGTGGTTTACTTTACTATGTGAAATCAAAATGGATATTAAAATGGGAAATCTCGCCGATTTTGTAGTGCGAGCGCTGATAAGGGTTTTAAACACAAAAAGTATTCTCGCTGCATGAATGTACCAATAAGTCGTTGAAGTTTATTGTGAAAATGTCATTAATGAGGGAAAATGTAAGCAAATGATGTCTGCTATTTATGAAAGGTAGGACAGATTAGAAACGAAGCGGACACCCGTGATTGGTGACTGTTGATTTGTGAATGCAGAAATTGTGGAAAATAGAAGATTCACAATTTCTGAATTGCATGAACGGATTCCAATCGCTCTTTAATGCTGGAAATCGTAAGCAAGCATTTTTATTACAAAAAACTTTATGCGATATGGATGTTCAAACAGTGGACAGACAATCACAAGCAAAAACGCATGAGAGCTTCTTTAATGTTCTTTGATCGTTATCGCTAAGAAGGTGATGAATTTCTTAATCACATTATTACTGGCGATGAAACATGGATTGCTTGCATCACACTTGAAAGTGAGAAGCAGTCTTTACAATGGCGACATACACGTTCTCCAAAACAAAAAAAAAATTTAAACAGACACTATCGGCTCGGAAAATTATGGCCACGGTTTTTTGGGACCGCAAAGGCGTCTTACTCGTGAAGTTTATGCAACAAAGTTCGACCATAAATGCAGAATCGTATTGTGAAATTGCATCGAGCAATTCAATACTGATGATGTGAACTGCTGACTGTTGTAGTTTCTCCCTTATACGATAATGCACGACCGCATACCGCCATCTGTACACAGAAATTGCTTAAACCGTTTATTTTGTTCAGCTAAAGAAATTTTTGGGTGGTCAGGGTGTAGAGAGTGACCAAGAAATAAAAGATGCTATGCAAAAAGGGCTAGACGGATTGGCAGTAATTTTTTTGACGAAGGAATACAAAAATTCCTCAATAAATATGACAACTACTTAGTAAGACAGTGTATATATGTATGTAAATAGCTTTTCACAATAAAAAATATCTATACAAACTGTTTCTGTACTTTGTTACAACAAATCGGTTCGTAATTTCTTGTCGCCCCTCATATCTTTATTTACCCATCTATTAGTATTACCATCATTCTAAAATTGAATTTGCTAAACAAGTTTTGATTGTGTGAAAATTGCAGATACAAGTGGAAGGCAAATACCACAAATTATTTTTAAATAAGCGATAGTGCAGTCTGAACGAAAACAACAGCTTTATGTTGATTAATTTAATACAAAAAACGCACGTAATGTGCAGAATTTTTGATCTAGATATTTATAAAAAATTGTTTATTAAGGAAAACTAAAATTACTGACTTCGAAATCACTAAGTCACACCAACTTGAAAAGGTAAATTTTAATCGAACGCGTTAATATAACCAGTGAATATGAAAAGAGGGGGATGATAGTTTTTGGTTAATAAATATTGAATTTGAAATGTTTTTCTTCAAAATTGGGTGTTTCCGATATATGCTGTTCGATTTTCATAAAAGAGTTATGATGGAAATCTGTATAAAATACAATATCGACGATAAATTTGATACAGTTCGTCCCACTTCAAAAAATAAATGAGTGATTTAATTTAATTTTAATTCAAGCATATAAATTCTATAATTGGGCATAATTTTATGGACAACAGTATATGACTATAATCGTCTATTGAAATCTGCATAGTACATAGTAGTAACACTTTACTACGAAATCTTTTCATTACACATTTCACTTAATTGAAAAGATAATGCGTTTAATATAACAAAAGTAACGTGGTTTAGATGAAGCTTCATATGGGACTTCCTGCTTTAGAATATTCCCAAAATGCTTTGATTTATACAATTTGAAATTTTGTTATTTTTATTTTTGCTGCAGTACTTTGTTTATTTTGCTGGCTGAGGGTTCGGGATGCGGAATTTCCCTTGGCCCTCTTGGGGTAGAACTTTTATATTGTCATTTCGATATGCCTACTAGAATGTTGCCGAATCTGGTGGAGTTCCATCGCCAGTAGGGATTTTTAGCGTGCCAAACATCACATTGACACGGGACCGACGATTTTACTTCCTTATCCGCTGAAAAATTTACCAACCTCGATCGGGTTTGAACCCGCGTCCCTTGGATGCAGAGGCAAACATGGTAACCACTACATCAGTCAGGGCCGGTTTATTGCAGTACTAGCATTGCTTAAAGTTTTTACACAAGTACTCTCTGTTTCGAAACTGTTTTTTTTAATTTTCACCTACATTCGATACTGTAATATATAAATCATAATAAATTTGTTTTGTGTCAGTATGATCAGGTATTTACACGTATAAAATCAATTTTATAGATTTACAATAAAATTTAGAGGTACCGATTACGCCGAAATAAATATTTCAATGTTAAACAGTATTTCAGTTTGCATAGTTCATGGCACCAAACACGACAGTTAGATTATTACTTGCAATTATATTCTAATAATACATTATTGACAAATTTTGATGTTTAAAAGTTAGGTTATAATTCTATCAATGCCTGCTATTTATACTTACAAGCTGTGGTAACACTATTGGAAACGTTATTTGCAGTTTTATGAATACCATTTTTAGAACTTTTAGTATATATTTAATTAATCTACTTAATTTGGTATTTTCTAGCGAAGGTGAGGGTTTAATTAATCAAATCTTTAAAATAACGCTAATGGCATAAACAGTCTTTATTGTAAGACTTATTGAAAACACATTATATAAAAGAAATTATTTATGTAAAAGAAGGCATTGAAAATAAAACGATATATACAATTGAAATCATACTACTTTGCAGTTACATCGTCAATAAAAATCGTATCAGTTACGTTTTTACCAAATACGGTTTATATTTGTATCCTATTTTTGACGCATAAGTTGCAACTCAGTGACGTAACTGCAAAGTATTATGATTTCAGCTGTAATTAATCATCACAATTTTAAGTTTAGCCAAAACTGTAGTATTTATATTATAATCTGTATTTTATATACATTTTCCATTAAAACTACAGGATTAACTATTGTATTCTTTTTAAAAAGTTGGTTGCGCTTCTTTGGTGGCGACATAAACATTATTAGAACATCCCCAAAAAATGTTCAGGTGTACGGCGACTAAACATTGCAGGCATATTATTTATAGAGTTCCCACCGACTTGGAAATTATAAAAAATAGGGAAGAGTCAGGGAAATTAATTTTTTCAGCGAAGTCTGTGAAAAGTCAATGAAAAACATTTTATTTTAACAAAAACAATGAATCTTATATGTGGCATAACTCTGTTTAAACCGTCGTAAAGAACAGAATGACGCCTTTACCTTGTTATTTTTGTGCATGCCTTAAATTTGTAAAATCTAACGTAATATCTCTTGCTCTTGTCGTTTAAAATTTTAACATGCTTTAAACAACAAATATATTTATAAAACTTTATAGAAATGTTGTGAGAAGTATAAATTTTTTCTTTGATGCAGTACATGGGGTACATTTATACTCGAAAAAGTTTTAATGTTCCTACAAAATAAAGATTTAAGTCGAAAAAAAACCTGGAAAAGTTAGGGAATTTTTTTGATAAAATTTTGAAAACCCTCTTATAGCTAGTTTTGCAAATCAACACTAGAAATGCTTATAATAAATGAGCTATTAATATACGTCACTTCCAGATTAGCTTATTGTATTTTAATGTAATCGTTATTAATCAAATTAAAGGTTTAAAGACAAAACCCTAGTTCACCTAAAGCATTTCGTTAGGTTATTGACTTACAACCTCCTTCTTCAGTCTACACAATTTCATTCTGCAATCGACATTAGATAGATATTGCTGTAGTTTTAGTAAATCATGCATTTGGACATATTTTGGAAAGTTAGGGAAGATTTGAATGGAAAATTCTTAGTGGAGATTGTATGTGAATTTTATTGTTCGTATAATACTAAACATAATGACCATTATTTTATTTAAAACTAATTATTTTATAACGCTTAAATTAAAAACTGTAAAGTACAAAACTGACAGCATTGATTCAATACATGAAAACAACGAAGACAGCTATCAAAACATAAAACTTGACAATGCTAGGTTTCTCCCAAATATTAATTCCGGATTATATCAGTTCAATTTAATAGCGTTTTCGATTTATATACACTGCACGAGTGTGGTGCATATTAGCTGCTTTCTAATTTTGTAAAAGGAAACGGTTGATGTGCACTGGTGTAATGCAGCAAATCTGAAACGCTTTAAGTCTATTTGCCCTTTGTCTTGTTTGATGAATTGACCTTTAGCGGAAATATGCTGTATATTTTTAGATCAACTCTTTCGGTGGAATTTGCATTTTCTAGTACTCAAGTGTTAACACCTTTGATGTAGATTTGTTTTTCCTCATTTCATAAAATTACCCCGTTTTAAGTGCCTAAATGTGTTGGACATGCGATAGCAATTGGCTGTCACCGTACCGACCACCTACTTCAATAGAAATAATTTATTCTTGGGAAAGAAAATCTATGACTTTGGCATTTATTGTATTGATTTAATTTTACTGTTAGCATTCTACAAAGCTATATCAATTACTTGTTTCTATTATGCTTTTAATATCTCTAAAATACTTTCGCGGTGATATAATCACTTTGATATATTGAATCGTGCAGATAATTGTAAAACAGTTTAATAATGTTTGGCTTTATTCTGTATTTTATTGAACGTTCGTGATCTTAGAATATTTAAGAGAATATTGGCTTTTATTCTTGCACATTTTTTGTAAGTAATAAATGCAAGTAAAATTTTAATTCTATACAAATAAATTCCATAAGGTTTCCTTTTTTTAACATAAATTACGTTATTTTATAAATAAAGATGTGATTATCAGAAATCGCATTAGTTACGGTATTAAGGTAACAGGAGTTTTAAATGTTAATTTGCGGATTCCAGCACGTTTACATTGATATACAAAGTTATAACACAATATAATAGAAATAATATAGAAACTAATTGTAGACGTAAATGTGTTTTTGTATAAAATGTATGTATGTACGTATTTCCTCAGATTTGAAGACAGTCAACTGGTGATAAGAAATACATATTTAGCCATCTATTTGCGATCTTAAACGCTGAATCCCGTTTGATACAAATATTTTTATTAGTCAGTATATTAATTATGTAATTTAATATTTTATAAAGATTAATAAACAGATTGTAAAAACTATAAAAGCAATAATACAATTAGTACAATTCCAAAACAAACACAAATATGTAGTAAATTTGTGCAAATCTTATCACAGTCGTATTTGTATAAAGCGCAATGATCTAATCAGCTGTTGCATATAAATTTAATCTTTTTAAATTTGTTTTTAAACCATCAAAACAAATATTGAACCGAAATGTTACCCTAAACCTCTTGTACATCATAACTAAGAAATTATTATTCCAAACATTAGCCAAACTTAAATAATATACATACCTACATACAAAAATGCTAGATTCGGTATAAATTTAATTTAATTCAGTGAATTGTCTTTATAGAAGGTTGAGATATTGAAATTTAAAACATAATACTTAATGTTACTAAATTTTCAATATTTGCTCAATATACAAATTTTAAATCCCTAAAGTTAAAAGTATTATATCTTTCGAATTGCCAATTAGATAGTAATATACCATATATGCTATGTGTTGAAAGTTAATTATTAATTCATATAAACAAGCAAATGGAATTTGTTTGTAATTGTCCTTGAACAGTTGTGTGAATATTTTATGGTTTAGTTAATTGGTTAAAAGTAAATATCATTTTAATATAAATAAAGCCAATTAAACTTTAATTGAAATTAAAATCTTACTTCAGGGGTTCAAAGACCGTGCATGCAAAATAAAACGTTTCTCAAATGTTATTTTATTTATTTTACAAATACTTAGAATTAATTAGTTAAATATACAATTTGTCAATGGCCATCTTTTGAAATAATAATGGAATTAGATGTGTACTTACGTATATATATGCCCATGAGGGACACATACTGATTACAATCCCAGAGAGACTTAGAAGCATGCAATTTGCTTAAATATTAAAAGCTTTAATTTTTTTAAATATATTTAAACGTGTTTTATGAAAACATTTTGATTATAGTTAACAACAGAATATTACAATTGTATGAATTGGCGCGTCATATTATATAAATAAACGTTGATTAAAGTAATGCATCCGTTTCCTGAAGATTTAATATTCTGCTTTTTTAAACATCCTTATTTTGTAACATGCGGAAAATTAAATGCTATTATACAACGTCTTTGGAACCACTCATAAATATTTATTTAAATAATAACAAATGACTTAGGTTTTCATTATTGTTACAATAAAATTATAAAGAGTAATCAAAAATTTCTATTGTTTTTGTTATTTATTCCGTTAAATTTATTTAACAAAGATTATAGAGTGGTATCAGATCTTTTTAATTAGTAAGGTAGAGTCCGTTTCGGGAAACTTCGCGTCTACGTCATTCCTATATGAGTATGAAGGTCGGTTTTTCAACATACTGTTAAATTTATCCTATTGTTGTAATTGTCGTAACTATTGTTAGTGCAATGGTAATTGACAAGTAGATAAATTTAACAGAAGTTAGAAAGGCTGTCGCTTAAGGCATTTTTGTATTGCGTTGACGTAAAGGTTCATGGAATGACTCATATAATGTAACCTCATTTATAAAAAAAGTCAGAGGTTACAGTTAAGAATCAAATAAAAATACATTCAAACTTATTTAACAAAACTAAAGTGAAATACAAACAATATTAATTTACAGCAGATGTCTACCATAATTTTGAATGCAATGTTGTGTCCTTCTCTTGATGCTGTTCATTCATTTCATAAAATGTTTGGTCAATTATTTTAACCTCTGGGATTATCAGTAATTCACATTGGATCAGTGCAAAAGCCAAGTAATGACTTATATAATATCATTCATAGTCCGTTTCTTGTGTTTATACATTTGTACAAAATTTACAATATTATGCAAAAATTTTAACCTTGTAGATTTTGAACAAGTTTTCTATCAAAAGCTTTGAGTTTACCTATGGCAATGTGTTCCAAACCTAATACTTGTTTGTAATCATTTTGCAAAAGTAGCTTCTAAAAATCTTATTTCATCCATTGAAGCCGCAATTTCTCCTGTTGAAATTGTTAATTGAAATCTTCAACTAAAATAATGAGGTTCTCTATCTTCTTTCTATACTTTGAAATTACTGGTATGTCAAGAGATCTACGCAACAGTTAAAAATTAAATTTGTCTCAAAATTCAGATCATCGAGTGCATTTCTTATCTCAAGTCGGCATTATGGGGCCACCTTTTTGAAGCCTAATTTACCATACAAATTCACGTTATCTACATCAGTGTGACTCGTCCCTCTTGGCAGACTGTCAACTAAATTAATATTTCTATGTAAGACAATCATTTCTGGCCGTTACACGTTTCGTCTACCAAGCTTAAAATTTCTGGACAATCTTCTTTCTAAATATATTAAGTGCAAAAAAATCCGAACACCTGGTTAGAGTGACTTTATTATGAAAATGTATATTACCTTGTTGATACTAACACAATAGTTTAGACGAAAATGTTAGGATTATTATTTATTAAAATTTCATTAGCTAAATTGCATTTTTCTTATCTAAATCTAATAAACCTGCAATATTCAACATTGTTTTTGGGGAAGACTTCTTTAGTGCAATTTATATTTAAATAAGAGAAAAGTGAATCTAAATTATCTAAGTGTTCTGCGATATGTTAAATATTGAAAATATGAAGTAATAATATTTTTAAAAATGTCTTACGTGCATATTAGAAAAATGCGCTTGGGCTTGAATGGAACATCGGTCCTCTGGTGATATTTCGCGTGCTACCATTGCATTACTAAGACTGTGTCCCGGTACAAGTCGAATTTTCTCATATATGCACAATATCTAAATGTAAAGATTTTATATTAGACATATTGCTAACATGATCAGAGCCCTCAATACATCTGGATTCACACCAAGATCGCTAGTAAGTGTCTAAATACTTCAAATCAACATAATCGTTAATAGATATTAATTAAATAACAGAAAAGTAAACTTAAACTTAAATATTTAAATATTAATTAATAATATTTTTAAAACTATCATGAGCATATATTAGAAAAAGGTACATATATCAAAAAATTTGTTTTGTGCCGATTCTTGGGCTTGGTAATACACTTCTTAGAGTATTAGGAATCAAATGTAGAGGACCGGTGTTCGATTGCCTACAAAGCTAATTTTTCTAATATGTACTTATGACATTCTTAAAAACTTTCTTAATAAATTATATAAATTGCACTAAAGAAGTCTTCCCCAAAAACAATGTTGAATATTGCAGGTTTATTAGATTTAGATAAGAAAAATGTAATTTAGCTAATGAAATTTTAATAAATAATAATCCTAACGTTTTCGTCTAAACTATTGTTCTAACAATAACGACATTTCAAGAAGTGAAAGAATTTTAGAAAAGGTTCAAATAATTATAGCTATGGTAGTATAGATCTGGCTAGTTTTATATAATATTGTTCAACTTTCATTATTATAGGAGTGGTTCTTTTATAAATATCAAATTAATTAAATAAAAATTAAATTCTTCATTAAGCTATTCTAATTAAAATCAACCAAATAAACTTACAACAAACAAAGCATACAAGTTAAAACTAAAAAATATTTATATGTTTAAATTATCTAAATGAAATTTAAATCCAAATCTCTTAAGAAATTAACGAAATCAGTTAGACTACTCTTATCATGTGCTTTTGTGTTCCGATTAAACAATATTATAAAAAACTACCATAGCTATAATTATTCGAACCTTTTCTAAAATTCTTACACTCCTTGAAAATGTCTTTATTGTTAAAACAATATTGTTTAGACGAAAACGTTAGGATACTATATTATATTATTATTTATTAAACTTCATTAACTAAATTGCATTTTTCTTATCTACATCTAATAAACCTGCAATATTTTACATTGTTTTTGGGGAAGACTTCTTTACTACATTATTGTTAATATTTCAACACTGTTGCTGTTCAAGCTAATAATGAGTTAGATGGCCCCTGTTATTACAACGGTGATAGACACGTATTGGCATGGATTTAATGAGCTAATCGATGTTTCTGTGGTAATCCATCACATGCAGCTTGCACGTTTATGGTTTATGGAGGATGAGGTAAATTAATGAGTTGTCGTCCCATCATTTGCCAAATATGCTCAAAGTGTGAGAATTCGGGAATCCAGAAGCGACAGGAACAAAAAGTACTGGCTCTGAAAATATGAAGAAATATGAAGATAGGCGTTGTCTTGCTGGAAAACAATCTTAGATTATCTTTTAAATAGGGAAGAAGATATTAATTCCTGCCCTCTAATAAAGACTAAAGGGGATCTGTCGCACAATTTAGCCCAATAGCATTATGCCTATGATAAAATGAATATGTCTCGTGCATTGCCAAACAAAGGCAAGATTCATCACTAATAATTACAGTATTCCATCCCACACTTCCTGATGACGCTTTCTGCATCAATGTAGTCGTTGACACCTGTTGTCAGCTGTCAAATGTAGAACAAACCGTGGAAAAGGATCAAATGATGCATAGAGCACATAATTACGTGTCTACCAACATTACCAAAACATGCATTTACAACTACTCTTGAGAACTAATAATCGAAGACGGTAGTTTTGGCGGTCAATAGCAGCCCTTGATTATCCATATCCTATGCATTCTTGACTCTTCGGTCCAACTAACACTAGTTGCAATAACTCGAATCAACAATCCCGCTTCACATATGTCAAGTATTCGACCTCTATCAAATTCATTTAAGAATACTGAATATTTAAATTTCGAAAGCTAAACCAATGTCAATAATTAAAATGACCACACTAGATCGCTATACCTTGAACAAACAAAAATCACGAAATACAAACGACTGTATTAATGGAAGCCAGATATCTATTATTTCTTGTTTTCGAAGTATTCAAATTTTTTTGCGCTTATTTTTATTACAGCTCGATTATAAAATTTATCAGTTATTTATAAATTACTTATATTCTTAGTAAAAGCGGAGGTTAAACTAATGAACGCTATAACGATTCCAAATTTTATGTATGCAATTTTCCATAACTCAACTAATTTATAAATAAAGTTTCATCTGTTAGGTACATCACCACAATAAATAACGAATTTTCATTTGTTTAAAATTATACGTAACTTACACAATAATGAAAATTTGAGAAAATTGTGCTTTCTGTTTTTAATATTAGATTTTCTTGTAAGTATACGTTTTTTAATTTTATCACTCTTGACAAAAATGTAAAGTTTAAAATTTTTCGCAAAGTTTTTGTAATTTTTATTAAATTTAAAACAGTACATGGCACGAAAAAGTCGTCGTTCACAAGTCGTTCTCTAAAAATCGTTCCACAGCTTATTCCAGCTAGTTACCCACACAACTCGTTGCACACGTTATATTTGAGTGCAGAATAATAATTTAAAAAGGATACATAGATATTTTTTATTTCACCCTCAAGCATAACATGTAACGTAGAGAAAACGAATTTAAAATTCGAAATTGAATGCGATGTTAGCAAAAAAGAATCTAGAATATTGCTATTAAACTTTTTGTTTCGAGTTTCCGTTGATTTGAGGTAATAGGTCAATTATTAACTTTTAGAAAAATAGAGTTTATTTTAACACTCAACGTTTCGCACAACACAGTTGGCTTCATCAGGAGATGGTTTAACAACTTTAACAACTTCTAAAAGAATTCGTTCTTCAAACATTTATTCTCCTGATGAAGCCAACTGTGTTGTGCGAAACGTTGAGTGTTAAAATAAACTCTATTTTTCTAAAGGTTAATAATTGACCCACCACCTCAAATCAATGGAAACTCCAAACAAAATACATATAGAGGTCAAAATATATAAATAAAAAAAGTGATTGCTAGTAAACGTTTAGAAATAAAGTAAATTCTATTTACCAAATGTAGTTCACGGATTAACTTTAAAGTAACTATAGCTGATTTCACTGTTTATTTTGTATGTTCAATGAACCACATGCATAATTCAAGAAAACATGTTAGGTTTATACCTGTAAACACTATTTCTTAATTAAAATGTTTTCTGTAAATATTTTTGAAATTATTTTCAGAAAACGATTTACTTAAGGAATACTAGGGTTGCCTTTTATGTTGTTAAAAATGACCACTAGATGTCGCTAGTGTAATAAGTTATTGCCATATTCGTAAAATTTGACATTTTGTATTGTAAAATCC
>JAHWXV010444244.1:0-10441 GCA_024586415.1 Phrixothrix hirtus
CACCATATCGGCATATTCTGCATTAGTAAAGTGCGGCATAATGGCTTGAATTAATAAATTAATTCCGCATTAACTACAATACTGAACATGTAAATTCAATATCGATTTCAAATAATGTCAATGCCGAAAAACTGTTACTTGTCAAAAATACGTTAATTCGTCAAAACTGGCTGTTTTTCAAATAATGCCAATGTCAAAAAACTGTTGTCAAAAATACGTTAACTCGTCAAGGCTAACAGTTTTTCTTCGATATCTCCGAAACAAAGAGGAATTAACCTATAGCTCATATAACATTTTTTGATCGTACTGACCCTAGAAATATGTGGTATAAGTTTGTCGCTCGAGTCGCGGAACACCCTGTATATATATTCGAGATTTTCTGCTGTCAGTCTGTAGGCATCGGTAGCTTAGTTGGTTAAAGCGTGTCTCATGTAAGTATAAGATCCTGATTTGGAGCCTTAGCCGATGCAGAAAATTTTTAATATGTATTAAAATACTTGTCAAAAAAATTTACATTAAAATGTATGTATATATATATATATATATATATATATATCAATTTATTCAATATTTATTTACTTACATTTCGGTGATTTATAAAGTATTCATTTTCTATTACATAAATACAGGGGGAATCATAATAGTTCACGCTGTGAGCGGAATAACCAAGATTTGCCATTTGCTTTCATAAGTTTTAGAAGTAAATTTAACCACCCATTACGTATATACCTGAGCAGTTCAAGGAAGTTCCCCCTATAGCTGAATTATCGACTTATGCCGGTTACATTCATAAGTTTTATAAGTGCTTCTACTTAACATACTGGGTTGTCTTCAATTACCATAGATATTCCTGTTCTATTTCGGGTAAGGATTTCTGTATATATGGTGCATCAACTCTACTGTAGTTTAAAGGTATACCAATATAGACTTGAGAATACGTGGCGTCCAAGTTATTCTTAATTACGACTTACCTACAAGGTGTTCGGATATTCCTACCATCCTTATCCACACACGCTTTAAATGGTTAGTCTGGTTAAACCATGTTCACTTGATTTACCATTGCGCGTATGTTACATTAATTTTAACACTTACCGCAATGCGACGATTGCGACTTGATTTTGCAAGTCCCAACCTTGGTTATAATGCCATTCAAAAAGTGTTTAATAATACGGTAAAATTAGGCGGTTTTTAGCTGATCTTAACGCTCATCTCTTTCTGCAATCGGTCAACAAACACAATATGAATTTTGCTGTGGCCCGATTTAATTAATTTTAATTTTAAGGTCTTTTGTTAAAGTTTCGTGACATGATTCTATACTGATAACCACTTTTATAGTCAACTGTTAGATAGTTAAACGGCGATCTTCGCAAGACTGACAAGAACTGCACCGATATTATTATCGTTTGTTGATGTGGAAGGTTGTCCAGATCTGAGAGCTTTCTTGATCAAACTCTTTCACGTTGGAAAACAATAACCCTATTCGTAACAGTGTTTGAGGTTTTTCCAATTTGTCCTACGTAAAAGCGTAAAGCAACTTTAACGAGCAACCGTTGTTCTCTTAAAAAACTAGAGATGAGCACGTATGTTTACTTCAGCTGTAATAGTTTGGTTAGTCACGCTGCTATATAGACATGTTAACAGGAGATGTACTTCTGAAAGTTAGTGCTATCGCCATGATTTACTAGAACACGCTCTGTGCACTAGCGAGCTCGATATTAGAAGAAAAGTATGATCTATTCTGAACAGACCTTAGACTCCTGTGTTAATTTATTGACGAATTTATCTTGCTGAATTTGTTATATTAAACCCTTTTTGAAGGCCCCCTATAAAAAAATGAGGTATAGTATATCAATAGATTTTAAAACAGAATGTCTTAAAGGATTAATAAAAATGAAGTAAAACGTTTTAGGGTCTAGTATGCCAATCTCCCCATGTATTTTATACATATAGATAAATCTACGTGAAATATAAAATTTTTTAGATAAGTTGGTACCACATCACAAACTTTACATGTACAAATTTATAAAATTGACTAATAAGCTGTGAAGACGATTGACACTTCTTAAATGCAATTAAAACTAAATGTCTTTTATTAAGTAGGAGAGAACGAGATAACATGACGAACGCTTTTAATTTTGACCTGAAAGGAATTTTACTAAAAGCGGACTGTGTTTCCATTTATCAATTACTAGTAGAACTAACTTATACGATGCGCTATATGCAAGGTTGTATAATGTTTGTACAATCTTCGTTTATACGTTTCCACGCGTGCTGCTGTAAATAGTATATTAAAAAATAAAAGGTGAGATTGTAATAGAACGTTACTTATCATACAACTGCAGGTGTTTCAGCAGTGCTGTTGTTGACGATTTGAACAGATATTAATTCTAAAAGATGCAACTGCAAGTTCTTTCCAAACAAACGTATCGGAGTAAGGTGGTGCGGGTAGTTAACGAATTCACCACCTAATCCTATAGTATTAATAAATAGTGTAACTGTTAATGTACCTACTATTTACCTTGCTTATTTGTTTAGAATTCCTAGAGTATATACAACTACCTGTAGCTATTCATGCTGTTAAATATGGTAGTGCCTGCAACACCGCCGCATATCTTTATAGAATCCCAGTGGTTAATTTGTAAAGATACGTTAAAACAATTGAAAACAATCAAGAACTCCCAGTTCAGGGAGAATGATACTTGTCCACCTTTAATGCCATTCAAACGGCTGCACTGATAAAATATGTTACCAAGTTACCACAAGTTCTAAGTTCAACTCCAAACAGAAGAGTGGCAAACGCCATCTCTGCTGAACGCAGAAAAATTGCAACAGTTATGTGTGTAGTCAATGCTTTGGACAATTATATGTCTCTTTATTTTGTATTTGGTAGAATGCGAATGAAGGAAGAATTACTATATGGAGCTCCATTTGGTTTACATGAGAGTGCCCAAAAACATCTGCCAAGTATTTGCACATTTTGCAAAACATGCATATCCGTCAGAGAGTTCTGTACTTTTAATGGTAGACAATCATTCCTGCCATTAACTTCTGTAGGGAAAAGGGGATAATAATAATATAGTTTTCATCCCATTCCATCCATAAACTCCAACCACTTGATATGGCAGTTTATGGGCCCCTAAAACTTATTTCCTTGCAGAAGGTGACAGGTATTTTTTTAACAACCAATTTGTGACAAAAATTTTAGAAACATTTTTCAGAATGCCTATATCAATGCTGCAATGATGAACAATGCAGATAATGGATTCGGGAAATCTGCGATTCAATCTTCGGACCCAACCATTATGTCGACAATGAACTTGTAGCTGCTGAAACAGCAGATAGAACCAATATTGCACAACCTGAAACACATCGCGATAATATAGCCAAAAAAGAGATCCAGGTAAAAAAATTCCAGTTCAATTTATTAGGCTGTTTTCGAAAGCTGAGAGAGCACAAAATAGTAAATAACAGAAAATATTACCGAGAATTATCACAAGTTTTGCTGTGAAACATCAGTTAGAAAATAGAAGAAAACGTTGAACAAAAAAGTAGAGAATTGATTGATGAAACAAAACCATAAACAAAATAGCAGTTCAATAAAGAAATACAAACATCTGACAAAGTGGTGGATAATGGGAAAGAACATAAAAAGATAAACCAGGACTTCCCCAAGAAGGCAGCACCTTGTTAGCTAGACTTCATGTACCCTTATGCTGAACCTCCCATGTACAGCGGAACCTGTTGTAGCGATTGTCTGAATTTGTAAAACGAGAACTGTGCTTCTTATGAAGGCTGCAATGATTTTGTATGTGATCTTCGTGACAATTAGTCATTTTATCCACCCGGTTGGATAATTTGACTAATTTATTTCTCAATAAACATTAAATTCTAAATGTGTGTGTATTTTATCATTTGAATGTATTGCTCACATTGTCGTCATACCCACACTTTCAAATATAACGTTTGCTTTTAATAAATCAGCGTCCTAGATTATATTTTACGTATAATTGATATAAAAATCGTAATATAAATACCGATTTTACCAAATCTGACTTAACAGAAGTATTTGCGCTATTATTAGATGATATCAAGTTTTCAACGCTAATCTCAGAATTTTTAATATTTCACAGACAAGGGTTCTCTATTGGTACTAACAGAAACTAACAAAATGCTATAAACTAAATCTCTGTTTAATTAATTACGAGTAAATAACGCAATTTAGAGTGGACCGATATCTTATACAAGACATAAGACCGAAATTTTTATGTCTAAAAAGTTTATTAACGACAATCTTGTTCACCAAAAGTTAAAATGTAAATAGTCATCATTCTTTATTGGTAAGCAAATTTTGAAATTTTAATATAAAAGAAAGAGCTCCCAGAAAACCATAATTCAATAAAAATGGAATGTAAGAAATGAAATTCAACGTCTTCCGACATAATTTTCTACTTTTATTCGAATACTATTATTAAAATATACATGATTCCATTTTGTTTTGCCGAGTTTCTAAGACTTTACATTCGAGCTTTAATGTTCTTGCTTCATTTTCCAGATTCTGTTAAAATATACGACTATTTAATGTAAAACCGAAGGCAAAGTGTCAGTTTTCATATAACAAACATCTTGTACTGGACAGACCTATAATTTCGAATTTATAGCTGAAGTTTTGAATTTTTGAAGTAGGAATATATATTTTCAGAATTACTGAAAATTTGACAATATTTACAGTTAACGATATTTTATGTTCCAACAAGATATAAATGTAACCAACCACCTTTAGTTTATTATACTTGTTTGTTTATCTGTGTCATAAATTTTCATATAAAGAAGAACAAAGTCATTTGTAGAGTAAAACTGGATAAACTCGACATTTAGAATAATCCAACTTTACAAATGATATATCTGATACCAAAATGTAACTTTGACAACTACAACTTAATCTCGAATTTCTGACCCACTGAATATAACACCAAACATTTGATATATGAGGTGTCTATTCCTCGCCTCAGTTTTTATCACTAGAATTTGTCTGATAAATCCATATTAAATTTAAATATTCGCCAACCAACCCTAATTAAAATAACATTTCTTTATTTACAATATCATCCGTCAATATTAGCATGAATAATTAGATAGATAATTTGAAATACACTTCGTTTACTTAACATAAAAGACACGAAAGGGATATTCGAATTAATTTGGTGCTAATTTGAAAATATCGAGGCATACGCATCATGCAGTATCTAAATGATCAGATTTGGCCTTCTTTAAGCAGATGTCATTACAATTGGGTAATTTTTGAAAAATATTCCGACACAGCCTTTTTAGCTGCCTTAAAATCAAACCTGTATCTTAGGATCTCGTAATACGAAGGGTCGCAACAAAATTATTTTGTAAATGTCAGACTTTTGCCAAAAATATTAAATACTACGAGATCTTTTGTTAAAGGAATAGTGTACCTTGTGTAAGTTATTGGAGTAATAGTAAGAATTGTATAACCATAAATTAGAACCTTTCTTCATTAATGGACATAATTAGATCAATTGTAACTGTAAGTAAACAAACTGGACAGGATTATGGATTAAGAATGATGATCTGCATAGGGCACTACAACTCAACCAAGGGCCGTCCATTATATGAGAAAATGTTAGTGCCAGATCGGTAGCGTGCGGTGCGAAGTTATCAAGCACAAAAGGAAACAACCTGCTAACTTTCATTATACGTCATGGACCTACTATTTGTAACTGCAGTACGTTTGCTCCTACTTTTGAAACAAGCTTGGGGAGAGTAACTTATATCTAACGCTTGTAATGCAACTCGCTAGTATGCCCTGCTTTATTTTGGAAAAAGCCATCATGAGAGACCATCATGTGATAGGCTTCTTGGTTTCTATCGTTCTTAACAGTAAACCTATACGTGCGCATGCAACACTATGGAATTTACGGCGGCTTAGTGATAGACATTTTACCACAGATCTTACTGACGCTATAATAGTTCAACCTGTGCTCCATCCTACGCCTCTTTTGATAAGTGCAGACAGTAAAACTCTAACAGGAGAAGCAACTGAGGCCTTAACCTTTTTTTGTCAAAGGGCATACAAACTCGCTATAAACTTTGAGAGTACCAAGGCTAGTCCCCTAGTTTTCAACTCCTGATGGAGCTAGAAACTGAGAACGAAACTAAACGCAGTTAGGAAAGCTAGGAAAAGAGTCCAAGTTTCTAAGAGATTATAAATCATGCGCAGATGCAGATTATTTAATTGTTTCTATTCTTGTTCGGAGTTAAGTAACTGCTGAAGCAGAAGTTAAACATTTGCGAAATAGTTACAGCTCCGAGATAGCAGCTGCAAAAAATAATCCGTTGTCGACCTTTTTCCTTACCCATTTATTCTGACCAGCATTGTCCGAAAGCTATCGACAGGGATCCAGTTTAGTCCCGGTGCTTTGGGATATTGTTACGGAAGGATAGTTCTGTGATATGCGCAAATGTTTGTACTTACGTACAGCCTTGCGCCGACAATCAAGCCGGGGTCATGTTTTATTCCAGGTTTGCGGGACTTGAAAGGTAATGGGATTTGCTTTGAAATACCTATTTACACCAAGCTGACAACAACAAATTTACATACTATGTTGAAAAGTTAAATTTATGTTCTTCTTAGGACGTAGATTCTTCAACTCTGCTGTTAGAGGGCCTAGAGTTCACATAGCCAATAAAGTGTTAACTGTTAAAGAATAAGTCAAATACCTATGAATCGTTCTTGACCCTAACCTTAACTGGCTGTCGCGTATCAAGGAAGTTAAAAGAAAAGTTGGTAAATTCACCAGAGAACTTGTTGGATCACTTTGGGGCTTACACCTCAACATCCTTAGAACACTTTATTTAATGGTCATCTAATCTCTAATTTTATATGCCGCTGAAATTTGGGGACGTAGCCGTAATGACGCACACTTTAATAGACGTTTACAGTTCTTACAACGAAGATTCGCCCTTCGAATTACCAAAGCGCACCATACTGCTCTTACAGATGGGCTATTACTGATTCTAAACACCCCGCCACTAGAATTGCTGGGCCATTCTAGGCAAACCTTGCACCTGGCCTCCAAAAGGTGAACTACGTCTTGGTATATTTCCCTGGGAATATTCCCTCGATGTTTTTTCTTACTGGAGATAAATTGTACCGAAGGTTAGCAATCGGAAAGATGACCACCAGTGCATGAGCAACGGTACAAATTTCTGACGCAACAGAGGTAATTTTGCTAACACTTGTTTGACCATGGTATCTGTATTGCATGCCGTGATGACAATGGCACAACTGGCACCAAACATGCCGATAGATCCATTGGCATAAATTGCAATTGTGTAAATAGATAGCGGGATAGTTTCAGCACAATTAGGCAATAAGCGGCCTCTCTGCCAACGACTAACGGAATTACTTGTAGTAGGATTTATGTTAATAAATCCCAATCGTTGACTGCAGTATATTGTTGAAAAATGCGCTTGCCCGCCAACTTTTAAAAGCGATGAGGGGGCATGGCAAATTATTTGGCGAAATTAGCAGCAGAACATAATACCGAGGTCTATGCTTATGTTAAACCCCGATAACCCACCTTGAGTGGCAAGCAGAGTAGAATAGTAGCAGTATTGTAGCTTGCCTACGCAGTCTTCAACCGAGAATCCCAAAAACACAAATTCGATTGAGCAGGAAGGTAAATGGGTTATTGTTAAGACACGGGTCATTTAATTACTACTTTAACCGAATCAACCTTATGGAAGTACCCTCCACACGTCTTTGTGGCAGAGGCAATGATGACACGGTGCATATCCTGTACTCGTATAAACTACTCATTAGGTCTGCAGCTCGCGCTCGTGACCACTGGAAAGAAACTGCCTGTTGTTTCCTAAAGTCGTGTGTGCAGTTAATGCTTTCGCGAATAGAGCGGTATTCGATTACTTGGGGTACCCTCAAACTTTAGTGCGTGTGTTCATTAGCGGTGATCCCGTGATATAGCGAATTAGTACTTTGGCTTTTTGTAGTCCTTCCGTTACAGTTTTGGATGCGACCCTGAGCCGTAGTTAAAAGTGATTAGAACAATGTAATTTTGCTTCGCATAAAGTTTATTCTACTTCACTTCAAAATATTTTTTTGAAAAATTCAATTCGTTGCCATAATATTAGGTTAGTATTGGTATCGTCTTTGGTATTTGGTACTCTACTATGTAGGACGCGGATCATATAATTTTACGAAAAGGTATTGCTTTATACCAGAGCGTTATGTTAAAGTATATTTTATTAACACCATGTTATATTCTTTATTTTTTTTCGTATATTCAGCCTAGTTAGAACATTTGCATTGCTATATTTAGGAATATCTCTCGTTTTCTGATTTTTATCTCCATAATGTACAAGCAATTGATATTCGTTATTTTGCGCACCTATTGCACATTTTTTATAAACAGATTTGATTTTTTTTTGAGGTAACATCGGATTGTACTTTTATTTTTATGATAACGTTGCATTAGTTATCTTCTATTCTTATAATATATTGCTATGTAACTAAGTTGATATACTTTACTGATCAAAGCATTTTGTATATTAGTTCTGAATAAACGGGATAGAGTAGAGGTGATAGACTAAGGCGGGTCCAAAAAACTTTGCTTAGATGGACCCTATTGAATTCTCGATACTGTACTCTCATCACGTAGTACGTAGTTGACACATTTACTAAATAGCCATGGTGATTGGAAATGGGCATACGAGGGCGGTCTTTTCAACCTTCGATGGTCCATAAAACATAGACGAGTGTAAATAACCAAATAAATTTATTACCAAAAATTGGGTACAAACATGGTTATTATTCAACATAGTCATCATGAAGATTGAATCTTTTGTGATATCTGCGGACAAGGTCTGCAATACCTTCATCATAGAATGTTGCCATCAGTAAGTCATGATATTTGAGATCTAACTTGCTGCTGGCAGATTTTTAAATTAAAATTCATGTTACTCAGTCATGGTTGTAAATCATCTGTTTAGCTTAATGATAATTTAATTCATAATCCTATGGAAGAGTGATAATATTTTATTCATTTCCATTTCTGTTTCGACTGAAAAATACTTTAAATCAGTTCTGAATTTTATATTCCGCGTTGGTACATAAACCTTTCGGGGTGCAAATGTAGTTCAGTTGGTTCTTCCATGTGCTTCTGAAGGATGTAACTATCTGATTTTCATTTAAATTTAATTTACTAAGCAGATATACGGCAATCATATCTTTGTTTTGATCAGTTTCCCATTAAAACTATTCCTATTTGACAAAAGCCCCAATGATGCTTGTCCTAGGCGAAAATACTTTATTCTTACAACTACATTTTTGCATAAAATTGAAATAAATAAATATATATTTTTTGGGGAAGTTCTCATCCTTCAACCCAAACTTGTAATTAAATTGCGAGATAAATGATTAATACAGCATAGCTGTTTTATTCTAAAGATACCAACGAGCTTCTAATAGTATCATATTAAATCTCTAACGCCAATCCTATTTACTTACTAGTACAAGTAGAGTAAAATCAATTTCAAGCCTTAATTATTTATAATTTTATCATATACAAGGTTGAGTTAAAATTATTTCCTTTCAAATCCAAAATAATGATTTATAGTCTCTTCCTAGGCTTTATCGATAACTAATTATGTATATACAGGAAATTTTCAAAGAAATTCCTTTTATTATCTAATTGATCGATTTTGCCGCTGTATTTACCCTGTTGAAAGCTGTTACTCTGTCAGAAGAATTCCCGTTCTGTTTCGGATAAGAAAATTTGTTATTACAGGCAGCGTTGATTTCCGCTCAACTTATTATTTACTCCTAAGTGGCATTTACTGGGTGGCGCTGGCATTAATATTGGTTCTAATTTATATAGCGGGCGTGCTAACGTGAGTACTGTCTTTTATCATGCCCGACTTCACTGACTAGAAGGTTAACCATCGTTTACTTGTTTTCCTGTTACACATGTTGTAAACTCATTTTGATATGAAAAGCTCAACTTACATGTATAATGTAATGACATCAGGTTTATTTTATAACCAGTATTAGCTATGTCCCTGTATACATCCCCATGCCAGATATTTTAGCTGGTTGATGTCGATCTTCAAATTTTCATTTCGATGTACTGAAGTGAAATACTTGCTACCTCAAAGAATTCTCGTCACTGCCATAAATTTTTATGAAAATAGATTCAATTTTGCACGAATGTAACGCCTAAGCAACTGGGTCATGTAGTCATAAAGTTACAATTACAGTTCGAAAACAGGGAGAACTTGAACACTGTTTTCAAATAGCTACAGAAGATAATTTGAAGAAGAACTCCAACCTAAGCATATATTAGAGCATTCGTATTATATATATATATATATATATATATATATATATATATATATATAT
>JAHWXV010444317.1:0-12633 GCA_024586415.1 Phrixothrix hirtus
CTTCCCTTGCTTCCATTAAATTCATACAACGTTTTTGGCAAGCTCTCCTATTCTTTGCGCTCTTTATTCTCTTTCCTTTTACAATTTCTTCAACCATATTAATATTTTATACTCTTTAAAATTATATATCATACATAGCGTAGTACCATTTAAAATTTTGGGAAGGGGATGGTTGAGGGGTGGATAAAGGCTCCCCAACTTATTTGAATACGTTATTAAATGTCCTCCTCGGAAATAAAATCGACGTGTTTTAGTGATTTCTGATAATTTTACTAATTAAAGAGTAATTCAAGGTGGGAAGTTTTAAAATAAAAACCCTGTATGTAATTTTATTAGGTTAATTTTTGTTGTTGCCGTGGATTTACTGACATCAAACTTACTTAAACCCCCTTGCGATTAAAGAAAACTAATTCTGTTTAGATTACAAGTGTTGCTTTAGTTTTGGAAACAAGTGACTAAATGTGGCGTGATAATCCTGGTGATATAAAAAATTACATACTAATGAAAACGCTAAATAGCATTCGCAATGAAGTATATATTGGTAACTCGAATTACTTGTGGATACCAGAATCATGCGATTTTATTTTCTTAAACTTTTTTGATTACAAATTATACGACTAAAGTGCCTTTTAATTCTTTGGGTGATTATCTCTTGAGCTAAAGCAAGCGCTTTAGTCCATTGGTATGCAACAGTATATTATATATTAAGGGACTAAAGTGACTTCCTCTTTGAATCCCGTAATCTCTCGGGAAATAATCTCTTAATCTATTAAAAAGGACTTTAGTCCTGTGGTATATAAATTATTTTTTGCACTTTCCAATAATTTGAAATTAAAATGGTGAAAGATTGTGAAATTGTATGATTTTGACATTGACAGATAATTCGAGTTATCATGTATACTTTACGGCAAATACTTTATCCATCAATATGTAATTTCTTGAACTTCTGGAACTAAAACGCCACATTTAGTCACTTGTTTGCATGACCAAAACAACACTGTTAATCTCAAAGGATTAAAATTATACTTCAGTCTCAAAACAATTAAAGTACCTTACATCAGCATAAAAAAGTAAATCCATGGCAACAGCAAAAATTAACCAATTAAAATTATATATTGCTGAAAGCTTTACTATCGCGGTTCGTAAATAAAATTTAATAGCATTTGCCATGAAGCATGCATTGATAAATCGAATGAACCGTAATGTCAAAATTATGCAATTTTACTTTCTTCGACCATTTCGCTTTCAAATTATTAGAAAGTGCAAGAAATAATGGACACACCTCAGGATTAAAGTGCATTTAATCCCGCGAGAGATTAAAAGAGGCATATTAGTCCCTTGATATATAATATACTATTACACTCAATTTCCTATAATGCGATTAATTCGTACCGCGTTATGTGGAAACCGTATTTTAAGAAATTCAGAATTAATTGAAATCAGGAAGCTCGTTCTATGGAAACTATATGTTGAGAAACATTGTCAGATTTTGTTGGCGTTCCGTGCATAATAAACAAAATCTTCTTCATTTAAATTTGCCGCCGTATTATTTTCTAAAACAGCGTTGTTGGCAAGCACAACAAAAAAGTAACAAATAGTGAACTTGTTGTCGGATAAAACACGAGAGATGCGTTTTCAACGTCCGTGATCATTGGGAATTTGATAATTAAATATAAAAGTGATAATTAAATGTAATTTTTTACGTCTGGTGGATTTAGACGATATTTTTAATCGATACGAATTCGTCGCGTAGTTTGTGTAAGAATCGGTCGTGTGTGTTGACTCTTTGTTTGAAGTGTTCGGGTGTGTGAGTATAGGGACTTGGCATAATGTAGTATGTTGGACTACCAAGCCTGAGAGATTCAATATCATATCTCTGGTGATTGACCAGCTTTTTTTCTCCATCCCAGTTGCTGCTTTTTGGACGTGTTACGTTCTTCCGCGGATGCAGAAATCCATGAATAAATCAAGATTGACGACTCTGGTTCAGGTCAATCAAGAAGCCCAGTAAATTGACGTATAAAACTCAGGTACCCTTTTATAATATTGTTCCTTTGCTTCTTTATTGTTCGCCTGCGAAAGGCATAAGCGAAATATCAACGTCTATCTGCGAGAATTCAATTAAAGCCAAAGTCCCGGCTGCCAACCAATTGTAGAGGCCAGTTTAAACCTTCCCATGCGAGGGGAGCCCCTTTCACTACATACCTTCTGTCCAGATTGTGGAATATACCTAGTATGTTTAACCCCAATTTTAGTGTGTAGTAGACTGAGTAGTTCTTCTTGTATCTCTTGAATCAGGCCAAATTCAAGAGATGGAGAAGTTTTCTGTAACCTTTTGTAACCTGTTATATGTATGTGTATGCTAAATGAGCCATTTCTTTAACAGTAGATATGTCGCACTATTCAACTAGACTTTTATTTTAAACGTAGAATAAGGTAATTGCTAATAGTTGTAGTTCAGGAGATTTGTACTAATTAAGGTCCCTTCTTTGGATAACGACCTTAATTGGTGATAATATTTGGGGCCCTAATAACAGGTAAACCCGGGACAAATCATCTAGAGGCCACAGAACTGTGTGTATCTGTTCCGAAGGATAGTTCCATGCTTTGAGCTGCTTATCTAGAGCAGTGGCACCCTCCTTATATCTTGACTCATTGTAGGCGTTTACAGCGACTTTATTTAGAGCGCGGACGGTGCTGGTGTACTTTACCTGAAATCCCCCCCCCCTTCCCGAAGAGCTAGCGACCATCAGTACCGTTGTTGGGTGTAACGCCTAATATGCCTGTGACAACATAGAAATAAGACAAATCAGATTAATTTGTACCGCGTTATATGGAAACTACTACCGCGTTCTATGGAAACCGCATTCTAAGAAACTCAGAATTAATACAAATTAAATGAATTCGTACCGAGTTATATAGAATCTTAGAAATAAATGAATTGTACATAAATCAGACCTATATGAAAACTGCATTCTCAAAGTATCAAGTTGTGATTGATACGGTTAATATACAAAATTTTAAATAGCAATGAATATGTAGATTTTTACATATTTGAATTTAGGTATATTGTATATAATACATAGTTCATATAATAAAATTATAAACTAAAACAATTGTTTCCAACAAAAAAACTTAATTTGATATATATTAGATTGTTTTATTATTCATCATCACTTTCAAGTATTAGCGGTCTAATTCTTTTTTTTCTAATTGGCCAAAAATCCTCCTTACTTTGCAAAATTTTTCTTGGTTTTCAAATGTAGCTTTCTTTGTAGTTCTTTCAAAACCTCTGTATATGGAGTCAAGCAATTTTGAATTTTTTTTTAAATTTTGCACTGCGCATCGTTGAAGGATCATATTGAGTTAAGTGATATTCTAATTATTTAACCAAATTCAGCCCTTTTTTTAAATCATAACTGAAGTTTGAAACTAATTAGTTCTCCGTGGTTTTTTCCACAAATGTGTTTGAGGTAGATTCACCAATTAATTCCACCAATTCCTCCTCATTTAAACCCCCTTCCCGAAATATTTGTTCTATATCTTCATGGTTTATATCTGCAAATCCTTCGCAGCTCAAAGCAGAAGCAATGTTTGCTATTTCTGTAAGTGGGTCTGGAATATCATTTTCCTTTGAACCGTTTGAGGTAAAACAGACCTCCAACGTGCATTAAGTGCTGACAGTTAAATTTCTGCACAAGCTGATGAGACAGTTCGAATGCAGTCTGAAATATAAAATTCTTTCCAAACTTGAAGAAAAGTTTTATCCTCATCATTTTCTAATCTGTTTAAAATGGTTTGAAAAAATTGGCGTATGTAGTACAAATTAAAAGTTTGGATGACTCCTTGGTCCAGCAGTTAGGAGGAAAATAAACAATTTTCACATTTGGGTGATTCAGTTCCCTACTATAACTACAAGTGTTATCAAGAATCAGCAAAGCTTTGAAACTAAAATTGTTTCCAATCATATAGCTTTCCGTTTGCGGGATAAAACAATTATAAAACCATACTTAAATAACTATTGAGCCATCCACGCTTTTTTATTAGCTCGTTAAAATATAAGCAACGTGGGCATCTTAATATTTTTGAAAGCTCCAGGAGTTGAATAATAATTTATTATCATAGGTTTTAGTAACAAACTTCCTGATGGATTGCTACACATATGGAGAGTGATACGTCGTTTAGAAGCTTTAAACCCTGAAGTTCACCTTTCATTTGTTGAAATGTAGGTCCGAGATGGAAGTTTTTTCGAGTACAATGCCGACCAGTCAGCATTAAAAATCTAATCTGGTGCATATCTTCCTTCTTCGATAATTTGAGGGAGCTCAATTTTAAATTTTTTGGTAGCCTAAGAATCAGCTGAATCCTGTTCTTCTTGAAATTTAATGTTGTGCAAGCAGTGTTTTCCCTTTAGCTTTTGTAACACCCTGTGTTTGTAGCAAATATATGGCTGTATCGCTCTGAAGAAGAATGAGCAATCCTTTTAAAATGCTCATAGATTTTAAGTGTTTTCTGTTTAATAAGATATCCGCAAACAGGTATCTTTTTGGATATATAGTCTTCCAACCAGATCATCAGAGCTTGTTCCATTTTAACCATATTAACGGCGCGTATACGAGTAACGCGCTTCACGCCTGACGGGCAACCATCTGTAATAGTTTTCTTTATTTTCTTTAATTTAAGGTTTTTGCAACAGACGATATTTTTTCTTCATCCTATAAACGATTTAAAATTTCGATTTTGTCCACAAGAGATAAACTTCCTTTTCAATTGTTTTCTGCTTTAATTATTTCAGTCATTTTCCAAACCTATGGGTAATAATTTTTTTCAGGAAAATATTACAGCAAATAAAAGATTTTACCTAAATGTTATCTAATGTTCTACAATTCCAATAACGTAAATTAAACAAGTCACACGAACTTTATTACACTTACGTCTGAACATATTTAAAGACAAACTAAATTAAAAGAGAGCAATGCTTTATTGTTTGGCCATTCCCTGATAACTGGAATTGATAAACAGAGTATTCCCCTCTCAAATAATGTAATCTATGTACATACAAAAATTTAACACATCAAATAAGTGCTACCGTAGATAAATTTTTCAAATTTTTTTGAGTTGTTGGAATGTACTTGTATGAAAAATGCGTTATTAGGAGACCGCGTTATATAGAAATCGCGTTCTAAAAACTCCGCGTTATAGGAGACTTGACTGTAATTTGTTAATATTTGCCATGGATTTACATTGTTTATGCGAGATTAAATTTAGATTTCTTCCCTCCCGGAGTAAAGTAAAAATTTAATCCTTTGTGATTAAAAGTGTCGCTTTAGTCTTGAACATAAATGATTAACGATGGCATTTAATTACGGAAGTACAAAATGTACTATTACGTTAGTTCTTAACATTCAATTATGCTTTTAAAATGTCAATTAAATTTGGTTTTCTATTTCTTTACAAGAAGTGGTTAATAAATAATTTCTAATTTAGAACTATAGGAAAGTTAAATGGAAATTTAAATCAATCTCATATTATTTCTATATTAATTGGTATTTCTAATCTGATATAGGGATAGTTTAATAAGTCTTCTAAAAATGCAACAAACACAGTCCTCCAACAGCTCAGTACACTTATTCCAAAGGTTCAAGGTGCTTAGTACCTTTAACAAAACAAGATTTGTCAAAGTCTGGAAAATAGGTGGCTATTTCGGCGATCCTTTTCATTAGATGAAAATTTATTATCAATAAAATCAAGGTTTTTATGTTTAGGAGTAGGAAATAGCCCCAGGGAGCCAACCGGGTGAATGAAGGGCACACAGAAGGATCTAGAAATGCGATTCAAATATTTCTGCAGCTGAAATTGCTGGAGAACGTGCTGTTGCATTATTGTGGTGAAATAATGCTTTTTTTTACCAAATTTAGCCCGATTCTTTTATTTTTCGTTCAACTCTACCAATATCGATGAATAACATTCTTTTGCTACTGGTCTTCCTCTACTTTTTTGAAGGTAGTCAATGAAAACTATTTCGCAAGAATCCTAAAAAACAGCTGCCATGACTTATCCGGCCTATGGCACCAGTTTCGCCTTCTTCGTTGCACATGAAACAGCTTCCGGCCATTGTTTTGATTAATTTTTGATATCAGAGCTTTGGAGGTAGATCCAAGTCATTTCAAAAATAATAACTTGATGTAGAGATTCAGACGAAATTGTTGAAGGATTTCGTTTTATTCCAGTGTTAACGAATACGGCATCCATATTGTAGCAATTTCTCAAATCCAAGTCATTGAAACCACTGTATGAGTCAATTCAAAGCCACCTCACGCATCTTTACTCGGTAGTGTTTACTGCGTTGCTTAATTAAATTTGTTATTAATAATTAACTGGTGAGCGTACACTAAATTTAAACAATGCGGTAAATTATATTTTATTATCTGTTTCTAAAATTCAAGCTTTAGAGGCTGTTTCCATCTGTAAATATTTAAAGCGTTCGAGTTCCTTTCAAAAAGAGATTAAGTAGGATTATCCTAGATGTACTTCGTGTACTAAAACTAAAAACTAAAACTAGATTAAAGTTTAAACAAATATTTATTATTTCAAACACACACAATATTTACAATAAACAAATTATTTATTAAAAATGAAATTTAAAACATAATTAATAAATGTATCGAATTTTAGGCCGTTAATATCGGTGATATTCGCAAAATGAAAAAACAATATAAAATTAAATGAAACGAATAAAAATTTTAATTAGTCACCATGGTTTATTTAAATTTTTAATTTTTCACTTTCGTAAAGTAATGCTCGTTTGCCTTTGTTATTAAATGCGAAGTGGCTCGCAAATTTGGATTTTTGTGTACTGATATAAATATTAAATTGGTGAATCAAAGCTGCCCAAAATACCTATGGTCTAGGGCTGTGTTCTTCACTGCCTTATGTGGATTTTGAAAAATGATGTCTTCGCTGGACTTGTATCTTTAATTAGGACATCATGTACTATTTACCAACTAGCTATTTTCTTATTGTCTTGATACAGGTCTTACTAATACTCGGTTAATCTACCTATGTAGTTTTAAAGCTGGAACCCAAAGACATCGATTCTTGGTAGTGCATGATCTTTTATAACTTTTAGTTTTCATGACTACGAATTTTGCGAAGTCGCTGTAACTAATTCTGTCTACGTATTTTGAAAGTTTGTCTCATTCTTTCTATTACAGAAATCGTTAAAATTCCCAAAGCTTCTGGCAATATTTGCAAGTTTTATAGAGGCTTTAAATTTTATTGCAACCCTTCTGGATTTCTTTAGAATTCTATTTATAACTCGCGGCTTACACTTGTCAACTTTTAGCACTTGGTTCTATTTTATAAAGCAAATATTTAAGAAAATATTTTAGATTTTACTATTTAATTAAACTATAATATTTTCTTATGTGGATTACGCGTTAATTAATGCGTAATGAACAACATTCTAGCAACACAACAATTTGTGCTTTTGTTATCATTTCTGTGTATCGGCATCTTTCGACCTTCCAGAGTACTCATCATCACAAACGATCGTACGGCCAAAGCGAAAATCATTAAACTACTTGTGAATCGTTTTAGTTGATGTAGTATAGTCTGGATAATATTTGCCAAGCTTTTATTTCGTTTCAGTACTTTATATCCACACGGACAATAATGTTTAACACCATTCTAACTTAACTAATACAAGTTGTTTACTTGAAATCCGCAAATTTCCTTGAAAATTGGTATGATGCCATTTGGAGGAATGTATTTTAACAAAATAATATTAATTTTATTCTGGTGGCGCTATCTCTTGTATATTTACCTAACCTATTGAACTAGCCTCGTATGAATTATAAATCCGGAAAAGATTTATTAACTGATTGCGCTTAAAAATATAACAAGAATATTTGTTAAATATTTAATGTAATGCATTTCGGCTATATGGTCATACATGCATATTGATGTAAAATTAAAAACGCATGCTTTTCAATAGACAAGGAAATTATTTTGCAGTAATTAATAAAAAAAATTGATTTTAATATTTTTTATTGGTTTAAGTAAAAATAATTTTACAGAATAACTTATTTCATTAAACTTGATACCAATGAGTTACTCGTACGAACCTTTTAATCAACTAGTGGTTGCGCCCTTCTGTACAGCTATGTCCTCCTGGAAATACGTTAATGCCTTCATAATGTGAACATTATGTTACTCATGAATGTAGTGAAGCTTCAATGAAGTGATCATTGAGAAATAGTTATTGCTATTGTTTTAACCAAACATCTTAATTACAAATTTAAATTGTTTGCCCGTCCACTGTTTCATAAAGATAAGGAGAAGTGCTGTATTGTAATAAAATTTAAACACCGCAGCTACGTTATGATCATCAAGTGTGACTCCATTACAATAAAATTAACAAACTTTAATTACAGTTGCATTAGTTACAGTAAAATGAAAATTATGTGAATGCGGAACACACAGCAGCTTCAACATTGCAGAAATATCATCATGACAAAGGGCCGATTCTCCCTTGTGTGATTTAATGCACTAGTTACCTATTTACACAGATGATTCATGTAATTCTTTGTCTATAAAAAGCTGTTGGCAAAAAAGAATACTTTTTATATCTTAATTCTGTGGACTCTAAAAATTTAAAACCATTTTAGGATTTTGAAGAAATTTTATTAATAAACTTGTTTATTTTCTAAATTAATTAATCGCAACAAAACTGTATTAGTTATTTTTTGATATATCATATAACGGTAAACAGGATTTTTGCTAAACTCGTACCTAAATTTCGTGTAATTTCTCAGATTTTGTGTTTACATAATAATGTTGTTTATTAGTCAGTCGTTAAAATGTAGTTTCATGTTAAATATCGATTTTAAAAATCAATTTGCAAGAGGGAAATTGTGCTTGGAAATATTTAATGAGCCGATTTCATTCGCGCAAACTTTCCACGAAAAAATCTTTACAAGATCTAGACTAAGCAGTGGATAATGTAACGTAGGTAGTGAATCGAAGCGTCACGCGCAGAAACTCTTGTAACTAGTGTTGAACGAACGTTATAAACAAAAAGCTCACAAAAGATCTGATTTGGGCCTCTATTATCTGTTTAATTATCTTTCTCATCGCCCACATGATAAAATTTTCTTTCACTTCAACATTATGCAGTAACGAATTTTTGTGTAAACATTAGCAAATATACATAGTGTATATATTTTGTTATTTCGACTGTCACTCAATTTCAGTCTAAAGTAACTGGTCTATAAATAGATTCAATTAAAAAGGTTATTACTTACCAAGGCAACATTTACTCAAATCGGAAATTTTTTATTGTAAGTTGTTTTGGACACTTGTGGATTAACAATTTCGGGTAATAAACAGCTGTCAAAACAGGCCATTAATTGTTCGCACATTTTGTTTTCCCAAAAATCGTCATGTAGGCTTCGAACCACTTCAGTTCTTTGCAGGTTCACACGTGATATGTAGCTGTCTCTGAACTTGACAACAATGATAGTGTGATTATTTTCCTCAGGAATTTCGTTTTTCTTTGCCGATGGCTTTCGGAAATTCTGAATTTTCGAACTGGTAGGACATTTAACTTCAAGCATTCCATTGTTAAGCCAGCAGATGATAGAAAATAGCCCGCATTCCTTTATTGCTGTGACATACGACTCTTCAAAATCGGCTATGGTAATATGTTAGTGGTTTCGTCCCGAAAGTGTAGTGAAAATTACCAAAAAATGTTGTGTTTAACAGCTTTTTTATTAAGTTGCCGCAACGTGTCGGTTTTCTAAACTCACGAACATGTTAAAAGTTGGAAGTCATTAATTTAATATACCGTTCTTGTCTCCAAATCAAATTGTTAGGTTGACCTACCATCTGACTTTCGTTTTGTTCTTCGGTTCTATGAAGCTCCTAAAATTTCATTGTTTTTAGCTGCATATGCCTGCATATACAGGGGCAGCTCCCATGTGTTGGGAAACGGTTATTTATTGTTCTTTTTCCACTTTAAACTCCTGTTGGAACCTTAAGGTATTCGTGGTATATTGTCGAGGTTAACACCCAATAAATGTTTGTGAATAACTCATGATATTTCTCCTGGTTCCAAATTATAAGAAATGGTATCTACTTCGCATCTCATTTAGTATTATCGCTCACTTGTAAAATGTACTTGTTTACAACCAGTATATTTAGCGACGATAGATAATCCTTACAATTCTAACTAACGCTAATAAATTCTGGAATCCAGTTCTTTACGGTAGCTGATTTAGGTCTTGAACAAAAATATTTAGCGCACGTGCAATGATATCCACATACGTGATGAAGAATATTTAATATTCTATATTCTACTTTATATTCTATATAATACAGGGTGCCCGCGATATAAAGTACATTGTTTTAACATCAGACATATATTAATACGGGCGACAAAAAACGCTTAGAAACTATGTGCCTAAAGTGCAAAGTTTTTGAAATATTTGCAATTAAAGTTTTCAGCCCGCCCCTGTGCAAACAACTTGTGGATTATGGTGTTTAAAAGTATAAACGTTTAAGCTGTTAAATAACTTATACATTCCATATCGTTTGTATATTATTAAACACCAAGTACCATTGTGGTATACGACAGTGTCACAGACTGCATATAGTGACGGCATATGCGTTACTAAAATTATTAACATATATAAATTTAACTAATATCTACAAGATAAAATTAGGTACGCCTATCTAATAAAATCGAAGGTGACAAGACGCATTTGAGGTAACTCATTCAAAAGTTACTTGATTGAAAGCGAATGTGACAGTGCATTTTCCGCTATTTACAAGAAAGGTGTTGATTTATTTCGTCCAGATCTGTTCGTAACATTGGTTAGGTTGTATAGAAATGGATGGTTCAAATACTAAGTGTCAGATGTTAGGTTATATTTTATCTTTATAAGATCGCAATAGGTGTCATATCTACTAGATACTATTTAATATACTATCAGATGTCAAGTGATTTTCTGGAAGATCTGTTGGATCATTTAAGGTATCGCAACCGTAAATCACGACCGCAGATCTCGACCGCAGATGTTGACCGCAGATCACTTTTTATACAACTTAAGTCTAGCTTGGTCACTGAAAGTTATATGTCATAGTTTCCAGCATACATTTGTTAAAGTAATTGTATAATTTAATACTCTCTTGTCATACCTATGTATTAAAACTAAATCTAATTATAGTATTAAAAAACCCTGATATTTAGAAAATCAAACATTAATAAAAAAATTTATTTTCCCATCAAAATTACATAGAAATTGAATTGGAAACGATCTATCTCATAGAGTCATACATGATTGGGTAATGCTAGTATGCGGAGGATGAATTTAATATTAGTTAAAATTATATGAATAAAAAGATAAAAATTAGAGTCTGTTTGGTTAATTTAACTTCTGCCTATGATACTGTTTGGAAGGATGGCCTAATTAATAAACTTTAAAATGCAATATCGTGTGGTAGAGTGCCTAAATTACTAAAAAATATGCTTTCTGTGGTCTCCCGCAAGGTTCTGTGTTAGCGCTAATTATTTTCAATTTATACATAAGTGATATACCTGCAACAAAAAGGCGTACATTCATTTATGCAGATGACAGCTTTATTCACACAAAAACTAAATTTCACTGATATTGAAATCCAAATGAATGATAATTTGATAGAACATAAATTTAATCCAACACATCTTGGTGTGACCTTGGATTGTTCATTGACTTACAATGAAGATATTGAGAAATTAAAACAAAAATTGAAAACACGTAATAATATAATACAAAAATTAACTGGAACAAGCTGAGGAGCGAATGTATAAACACTACGTACTACTGGGCTGACATTAGTTTATTCTTCTGCAGAACATTACGTGTGTTACAGTAAATGCATTAATTAAGTAAATGTATACATTTCCTAGTAAATGTATACATATACTGCTACAACCAGTAAATGCATTTATAAACAGTAAGTTTTAAACTTTTTCTAGCAGAAGTATACATTTAAGACCCTGATGAAATGAAAACATAAACGAATACAGATTCATTGTATAAATGAATATTCCAATTCATAAAAGTATAGCAATTGAAAAGTAAAATGCGTTTTTCTAGCAAATAATTAGAAAATATGAAATGTAGAAAATAAATAAAACTATTTTTATCAGTGGTTAGGTGGTTGGTTAGGTTTAGATCAGTTCAGGTTTGTTTAAAGCACAGTAATAGTAATTAATATAATCGATAATAACCTAACCATTGACTGTTATTTCAATTTATGTATTTCATACTTTAACTAAAACAGTTATTTCATCGAAAAGCGGATTTTACATATTAACAGTCACAATGATAATACATTTATAGTTTTAAGCAGTTTAATATGTTTCCTAAAGTGTAATAATAAATGTATGCATTGACTAGTACATGAATACATTTATTAGGAATAGTACACATTCATAGTTGTATTTAATACTTTTACTAAAATCTTATGTAAATGTATGCATAAACTAGCAAATTTATACACTTACTGAATTTTACGCTTTTACTGTAACATAATATATATATATATATATATATATATATATATATATATATATATATATATATATAT